>JAUPMG010000017.1:14840109-14850349 GCA_031762675.1 Pachysandra terminalis | reverse complement strand
TTTATGTTGATCAATGTAAGGCTAAGGCCATGTTAGTTCTATTTCTAAGATATGTAAGCGCACTCTGAATTATTAATGAAATGAAATTTTAAGATCCATTTGTGAGTTGTTAATTATATTAGTGGTAATGATATGACAATCCGCGGTCTAGCAATAGATCCTGAAGGTCTAACCTCGTGATCCGTGCCTTCCCTCTTGGAATATGAGTCACTGGAATCGGGGCGTGACAGTATAGCTCAGGCATGATCAAGATTTAGTTTTTAATCAACTTATAGGCAAAGCACGAAACCCAGCCCGACACAACATGATAGGCCTTATCATGTTGGACCGAGCCTTAGATCATGACCCACGGCATGGCACGGCCAGGTACGATTCAATGTCAAGCCAAGTTATAGGGTAAGCACGAAACCCGCCCCGCCCGACACGATAATAATTCTCATGTACCGTGTCGGGTCTGAGACCCGAAAATCGGGTAATACACAACATAACCCGATAAATACTCGGGCCGTACCGTGCCCTACACAAAGTTTATAATCATCAGATCCATATCACATATTAGTGGAGGATCAGGACTCTTAATCTGACGAGTCCCACTTAGTGATGAAGTATATCAGATAGATATAACCATGTGATCTCCCCCATCTTCTTACAACTAGCAAAAAAAGGGTTGGTTGTTTCATGTACTCAATGAATCAACTTCCCTGCCTGAAAATACACTTAATGAATATTCACCATCAATAGATTCTAACTAAGCTGAACACTAAAACTACCATTCAGCTTTGTTCCTACTCGTGAATCAATGCTTCTCCGACTGAAGTCCCTGCTGAGTGTACAAAGTAACAGTATTCTATTGGATACAAAATCAAAACCTGCTTTACCAAGAATACAACCGCAGCACCAAAACTAATTTGCTTACAGTTGAGATTAACAGCTATTATACATCAGCTCCCACACAGGGTCACCTCTCAATACACATACGCCGGACGACATGGAGATGAAGCCCTGAAAATTCTGGCAGAGCCGGGGCCCTGATTGACAAGTCAAATCATTGGCTGTGATCAACAGGAGACGCTTGGGGAAGATCAACTCAGGTCGTTCGTATTAATACATTCCCTTAAACACGGGATTTGTACGGCATATACTTGCTCCATATTCCTCGTACTCTGCTTTTGTATGACATGCCTGTGCAGAGAGACCAGCCACATTTTACTTTTGCTTCCATAATTATTAACATAAATGAATCAACATGAAACATCTACTCAATGTTAGCCAAGGAGAAATCAATTAGATTAGAATTCTTTTTTATTTTTTTTAATAATTTACAGTAGTAGCCCTATTTGTTGACCATCCAAAATTAGGCAATCGAATCCAACAGTTGGAGGGGGTCAAGATCACCTAATGGGGTGACTTTTGAACCCACCTTGTCAATACTCAAGGGGAGTCCTATTCAAGGTTTAAAGTCTTGGGACTGGGGACTGGACTGGTCTCGGCCGATCCCAGTCTGGACCGGTGGTACATCCGGTACAAAAAATGGATCGCTTGGTTTAAATTTTAAATTAAAAAAATGGAACAGTCGCCGGATCAACGATACCGGATCAGCGATACCGGACACCGGACTGGTGGTACCAGTCAGGACCGGTCTAGATCGATATCGGTCTGGACCAACCAATTTATAAATTTAAAAAAAAAAAAAGGAAAACAAAAAAAAAAATGCCGGAGCGGTTCTACAGGCCGGTCCAGATCGGTATATAATTTGACAGAAGGGCTGTAGCTTCCTTTATCATATTGGTTCTCTGCAACGAGAAAAACCTATTTGTATTTTCATTCTCGCTAAAGACACTTTCTTTATCTTGAGTATGTAAAGTCGTCTTAGGGTACATAAAACAAGAAATCAAAAAGGGAAGTTTGGTTCAGTAATGCTACCTGGTGTTGGGCTTTCTACTGGATAGCATGGGCTTAATTTAGAACCTTCACTAAGATAAAGCTCAATGTAGACAACACTTCAAGAAACTACTGATGTATTAATGGCTTAAGAGAATTTTGCCCATCATGGAAGAGGCTTGACACCATGAATTTTTCTTTGTGACAAACATCGTTATAGCTTTCAAAATGTACTTAGACGAGACTAGGCAACTGGGAACACCTGAAAATATAATTTACTATATTAAGTAGGTTATGACAATTCATATAAATTATACAATTAGAAATAACTTGAAAGTAGGTCCTCATTGTATGTCTTACACTTCCAGTTAGTATAAAATATAGATAACGTAATTATAGTATTAATAATAAGCAGTGAGCAATAAGTAATAACTATATATATTATATATATACACACACTCAAAAACAACCATTATTGAAAACCTATTCACTGGGCTGGGCCAAAAAGTGTTTTTCAGCTTGGGCAACCGCTTGAAAACCCAAGCAACTGCCCGGTTTAGATTTGACTAAGCTGGTATGGCCTCACTCCTGGAAAGCCGCTTGGTCACCACCAGGGCAACCAGGAGTGCACCTTTAACAACTATGGCCTGATAGGAAAGTGAATTTAAAGAATTTTTTTTCAAAGCATTAATGCCTAAACGTCTCCCTCTTGTAGATTACTATACCTTCTCCACAATTTAAAAAAACAATATATGTTGAAGAGGTTAAATCTAGGCCAGAGGTACTGAGGAGATAAATTCTCACCCTGGATTCACTGTGCAATAGAGAACTGGTTGTAGGAATTACTTTGTGATGGAATTTATAGAAAATGAATCAAATAAGACGAATAGGACATACCGTATAAAACTCAGGTGTTGATGCAAGAACAGAGCCACCAAACCAAACTGCATATCTCTGGATAGGATGGCTGACCACATTGACTTCCACTGGCTGTGACTGGATGCAAATCGAAGAATGGTCAGGACTTTAATTCATACGAGATGAAAATGTTTAATGAAGAAGAAAAATGCCTACTTTTACTTCTCCACCAAGCCGAGCATCAGAAGCAAGAACACGAGCATCCACAATCTTCTTAAGATCCCGCTGCAACCTTCTATGGAAGTCCTTGAACATGGTTGATCCTCCAGATAGCACTATATTCTGAGACACGAGATTGCAAACAATCACTCAATTGTGGCATGCAATACAGGAATTCAGAAACAGGAGAAAACCTGAGCAAATTCACAGACACAGCTAACTCCCAATTGCAGCACTGGGAGCAAGCAAGAGAATAGACCAGGCATTTGAGAAGTTATAGAAGGAAATACCATAGGCCAGAGTTAAAAATACAAAATAATCCATAATCTTTAGTTCATAATCATAAATTCTTTTAACGTCAATAAAATATGCTGAGTAGTTTCAGAAAAAAAAAAAAGTTAATTCAGATGATTATAATCATGGATCGTATGCCATGACTATTGAGCAAAACATGATATGACAAAACAAGAACAGGGTTTGAGTTTAAAACACCTTGCTTAAAAACTGAATAAAAAGGCGAATAAAATGGAAAAGAAAAAGAAATGCCTTGATTGAGTAATGCGAGCTTAGTCCTATAAGTTATTATACAGTCAAGAAAACAAATATATGTAAGTGTAAGAATCATTCACAATACCAAATAATCAAAGAAAGATGTCTAACATTACTTCCATAATTTTACTCTGAAGTTCTAGATGTTTCTAGATTATTAAATACATTGCATGATAAATTGACAAATTATCTAGTTCATCTTATAATCGAATTGTAATACAAGCTACCTTATAGTTCTAATCTTAAAATCTTGAAAATAAAAAATAAAACAAGAAAGAAACAAGCATAAGTCTTTAGATGCATCTCTGTCAAAATCCAAAATTAGCATGAAGCTATGAAACACTTACAGAATCACCCTATAATACTATAAATCATTATTAAAATAAATGCAATAGAGCTTAATCAAGAAAGGCAATAAATCTTCCTTTCCTTCTTATTGAATTGTGTTTGTTTCATTGCATGGAGTCGTACAAAACATTTGAGCAATAAAATATTGAAAACCAACAAATTTTAAACAAAGTTCTGTTATGGGCAAGACCTATCAAGTGGCAGTTACCAAATCCCAATATTGGAATCACACATCATATATAGTACCCAAAAAGGTATATTCTCTCTTTGCAAATGTACTTCAGGTTTCCTTCAGAAAAGGAAAACATAATACCATCCTGGGTAATCACCTTATAAAGAGCTCTTCTCGTGTCAATTGGTGCTGATTGAATGCATTTGTCTATTATAGCAGGTAAAGGAGTGGTAAAGTCACTGCTATAAATCTCAGGATTGAAGAAAATCTGCAAATAAAAAAGGACAATCATCAGAAAAAGTTGCTAGTAGCAAAGGAGTGATCAAGGACAAAATATAATGCAAGTCTTTGGCATTGAGATTCAAAAGGAAGAATATTAGTTATCATAGAAGGATGGAAACAACCAGCCTCCGTTCCATGTGTCATACGTGTAGCGACATCTTGGGCATCGAGAGCTCAGTCAATAAATTTCACCAAGTTTATAATCAACTAGATGGCTCAAAAGTAATCATACAACTTATTTTTTCCCTCAACTGTTTGATTTTTTTTTATGCACCATCCATAAGGGGATGCAAGAGACCTGATATTCAAATTATCCAATCAGGTCCATTTGATCTCGGAGATATCCTTTAGGGGAGTCATCAGTCATCTTATGGTCAGTACTAACCCTCTGCATGTCTGCTCATGTACAACATAGGGAAGGAGATCATCCACTTCCCATTATTCTGTCCTAAAGGAAGTGATCCTCATTAAAAAGAAACTGTAAAAAGGAACAAAATACAGAGACGAGTTATTAAAACCATTCTCGATATCAGTATTCATTTTTTTTTATCAGTAAAACACCAACTGCTTTAAAGAAAAGGGGCAAAACAGCAATATAAATATTTTATCACTTGTTGGTGCTACTCCCAAATTCTCTAATCACTTCTACTTTTTATCATTCCTAGTCTTTCTACTCACTCATCTGAACATCCTCACTTCAGCTAAGCTCAGTTTACAGGCATGTCGCTTTTTGTTTGCTCAAAATTTGATTTATAAAACATAGTTGTGAGTGTCCTATTCTCTCAAAGATTATGTGGCCAAAGCACAAAGCACTTACTATCAAGAACACATAAATATTATTTGGATAAACACAAAGTTGGTCATTACGATGAAATATGACACTTAGGGTTAAATGAGAAGTTAAATATAAAAGCAAGAACAGAACTCGATTTAGAATAGAAAAGACAAAGCAAACCTCAGGGCCAAGAAAACGTTCATAGCCAATGTCACAAGAGTATGGTGCGCCAGTCTTTGGTTTAATACCTCTCCATTGCTTGATGTATTTTGATGGTTCTTTGTCATGCTTATTGTACTCCTGACATCATGGAAGATTTAGTAAGAAAACAGTAGCAATATTTCATTGTAGTACTTCCTATTAAATACAAAGAACGCTGAGGCCAATATGATTAGTTGCAAACTTGTAACAGTTGTGTATGCCGTGCATAAACCAATGAATGGAAGCAAATGAATATGCACTAGTCAAAAAATAATATAGATTAGCAGAAGACTACCTTGACAATATCTGCACAAGTATAGCAATGTATTTCTTTCACATTTCGAGCAACTTCAAACGAATCTTCTGGTGGTACATGCTCTCCTCTTTCCTAAACAAAATGATGTCAAAAAGTATACAACAATGAATCTAATCATGACAAGACAATTCAAGAAACCATAATTCATAATATGTAACAACACTTTGCATGGTTATATTATGTGGTTGATATTGACATATCAACAATATACAAACAGTTCGCAATCAGAAACA
The DNA here is from genome assembly GCA_031762675.1 of Pachysandra terminalis. NCBI lineage: Eukaryota > Viridiplantae > Streptophyta > Magnoliopsida > Buxales > Buxaceae > Pachysandra > Pachysandra terminalis. Next base: position 14,844,515 of record JAUPMG010000017.1, on the reverse strand, counting down.
GTTGACTACAGAGCAAACAAAGACCTAAAGCAACAGTGGGCATTCTTTCGATTTTCTTAAAAGATCCCCTCCCTCCATCGCTCCCAGTGAGCATTCGTTCAAATTTCTTGAAAGTTCCTCCCTCCCTCCCCTCCCTTCTGTGTGAGTGGTGGTGGTGGTGGTGTATGTATGTGTGTATGTTTTGTATAGTTTCTATTTTGTGCAGCAGAATAAAATGTGTAGGCCTGAGAAGGCAAGAACACAATTTGGTATGGGTCCAAACATGGTCAATGATGTGTTCTTGGCAAACACTGTTAATAAACAATAATAGATAAGATGGTCAACAGTCTGCCAGGGAGTCTTTTGTTACATAATATTATTAGGGCTAGGAGTGTATTTAGTGGGGATAAATCGAAATTTTTTATTAATATGAAAGCATGGGGTATGCGCAACCACTCCTCACGCGCATGGGGTTTGGAGGGTAATTTGATCATTGATACCTTGGAGAAAATGTTTATCTGGAGGGTGGCAATTACTTGGAGCTTTAACAAAATACCGTAGATCCTTTTTCATTCTTTAGCCAACCTTGTAGTTTCTTTTTCGTTTTCCTGACATTATGATATAAGTTTCCTTCTTTTTCTAGGAAATAAAATTATTAGCCATAAAATGGAAGAAAATGTTGAATAACACTTCAAAACCACTTGCTAGTCAGTCTGTCTAGGTCATAACCTAGGGATCTCAACCTGAAAAGATAGTTTATGTTTAAAAATGGAAAATGCCCTGGCAAAAGTGTATGTTTGATGAGGGGCCATGATTATTGGAGCCTTATAACAACAACAATCCTGAAAGGCTTCTAAGTTTCCCAATTCGTTATTGACATAGAGGATAAGGTATTGCATGACAACACTAAAACTCTACATTTCCCTCAACAGCAATCCAACATGCTGTTGAATGATGTGGCCTTCATCAGGTGCTCATCCATTTTGTGCTTATTCTGAAATGTCTTTCAAGCAAGGTATTAAAATGTTGTATCACTGAAAATATAGTCCCCTAGGGAAATATCAATGTTGCCAAAAAAATTGGAGAACCAAGTAAACATTGGGAAAAGGCAGAAATTTTAATTAAACTTTAGGAATTTCTAAAAAAACAAACTTCTTTACGCTCAAAAAACTCAATATTAAAAAAGAACAATTATATGGAACATGTAAAGCATGTCTAACGAAATAGGAAAAATACTTGGCACATATTTTATGCAATAACATTACATTGTTTATTGCTTACAAGACCAAAAACTACTACAATAGCCAATAAAACTCACAAATACATGCACAAAAAAATTAAAACAAATAACTTATAACCACCTTGAGTTTTTCGCCTGCTCAAATTCATTGTCCCTACCCCAATGATTATATCCTCGGTTACCACATTGAAAATTTTAATCACGTCTTTTTCATTGCTCAGTTACCAAAGTCATCTGAGATTATATGTTGTCAAAGACCAACTGATCAATAGATGATTTGGATGGGGAGAGAGAGTGGATGGTCAACTATTTGATAGGAGGTAACATCATTGCTGATGTAAAGAGGATGGACTTAGCTGCTACAGTATAAATCATCTTCTTACAAAGAAACAAAAGAATGTGATATTCCCAGCTAAAAGTTAGACCCAAAAATTGTCTCGGACACAAACCAGATTTATTAAGACCAAAATACCGATTTGATGATGAGGCCAACAATTGAAAGTTCTCTGGAAGATAGAACATGAAAATATTCAATACAAAAATGACAAGTCCATATAATGGTCTCACTTATGTGATGGCGAGATAAATGGGAAGGTAAGGGATATATTGGAGGGTCAAGGATGCTATACGTGATTATAAAGGTACTGCATTGCTTTTGTAGGCCTGCTGCTTTTTTCTCCTCAATCATTATTCATGAACTGCAATGTATTAAATTTGACCTCAAAACAGCTGAAGAAAAACACCTTGAGAAAATTAAAGTCGAAACCGGTGTTTTCAAGGCACATGAGGCATAAGCCTTGAGGCACTCCAAGAATGCCCTAAGGAGTACAAATGAGGTATGATGCACATGCGGGTCATACGCCTCAGACATTAAAAAGTGTACGCCTTAATGAGGCATATGCCTTCTTAATGCCTCATAGTCGAAGCATATGCCCCATGTGCACGTCAGCCAACTTTTTTATTTTTACATAGATTTCCTTTCTGTTGCACCAAAATCACTGGTTTTATGACTTTTCAGCCCAGTAAAAGGAGGAAAAGAAGAAAGTGAAGGATGAGGAGTAGTAGAACTATGCCTGGAAATCAATATCCCTAAAATTTAGGGATTTTTAAGAATAGAGGTTAACAAGAAGAAAGATTTTACCAAAAATACATAAAAATAATAAGGATAGATGAAGAAAACGTATTTGTTAGATTCCAAAAGCTGCACTCTTGTTCTCCACGTTGGAAAGACCTCTCTCAACTTGTTGGCTTGTGGTAAGCTTAAGGATTTATATAACTCTCTTTTTTAAGGGAAGTGAAATTGTTCTCCAAAGGACGCACTTTTTTTAGGAATTTATCTCGTTCTCCCACATGCCCCGCTCAGCCAATAGAGTAGAAGATAGTTTGGCAAAAGGTGGAGTGCATACATTATCGTTAACTTGTGGTATTTCTAGTGAGGATATGCTTGCACAGTAGTTTTGTTTTTCTTTTTTATAGTATATTGTTGTTTTTTACTTGTTTTGGGCTTCTCTTTTGCAGAAGTCCCATTGTAAATTCCTCCCCTATTTTTCAAATATAATCTTCATTGTCATTTGAAAAAAGGAATGGGCCCCCTCAATTCCAAATCCGTCATGTGGAAAAATATTATGAAACTAGAATGTAAAACTCAACCCACTTCTGCAGATTTGGTCTTTCGCCTACTTTGAGGTGGTCCAGTTCACAGGGAAGAGGCATTGATTTAAATTTCTTACCCTCGAAATTGGCCCCGGTCCCGCTTGCTACCCTTAATTTGATCAGTTGCTTTTGATCAAGTGAGTAGGAAAAGATTTATCTAGTGTTGCTTCTGACATTAGTATTTGTGAACCTTTACTCTCTGGTTGATCCATTTTATCTTTCAGTGCAAATTTGACATTAGAGTTTTTTTTTTTTGGTGAATTGATAAACATTTCATGCTTCTTCTCTCTCCTATAGACCCATTTTTCAAATGATTATTTATTATATCACATTACATATCTTCCAATCTGTCTCAATTTCAATTCAGTGTTTAGGCTTATCAATGACTATTTGTCACTCTTCTCTCCAAATACATCAGGCAACTTGCTTAGCTATTTGCCTTCCCTGAACAAAAAAGAGCACGGAAGGGTGGCACCTTAGACTGTTTTACAGCTAAACAATAGTATAAGATGATTGTTGAAATTTCTTACTGAACTTTATTGTTGAAATTGAATGCTTTCTCGTGACTTATAGACCCAAATTTTGATTCCAAAATTCAAACTACTCAAATTCATCCAATCTATAGAATCTCAATTTTTGTCAGTTTCAATTCCCAAATGCACTGGACTTGAAACTGGAATTCTTTCAACTACAATATTTTGAAACAATAAAGCCATTAACGAAAAGAATTGCATACTTTCTAATAGCACTACTAGCAACCAAAAAAAAGAGTAAATAAAAAAAATCAATGTAATAATAGTTTCAAGGTTACAATAATTATTGTCTTACCAGAACACAAATTTCGGAATATTTAAGATTGACACTGGCAATATATTTTTTAAAATTAAGTCAAGTACACTCCAAAAATGTATAACATTTTTGACAGGTGAAAGCCACGAGTCTCATACCCGCATTAGCTGCTGAATAAAGAGGGTAACATCCTTCCCAGCGATAGGAATAGATCTGATGCTGCTCCCAATAACATAACCATCTGCTACAGGTACGACATGTGTAGGCCCATCACCAATATCCACTACAACTCCCGTCATTTCGCACTGAAGGAAATAATAGTTCAATCTAAAAAGTGAGTTCTGATCAATCATGTGGTAATGGCAATTGATTTAACAAAAGCAACAAAGGAAGATTCAATGTTACATGTCAATGTAATCACAGTTAGCTTGTCCTTTATCTTATCACTCTGTTTCAAGAGGTTTCTTGGTTTTATTTATTTGAAGATTGTGTGATATCGGTTGATCATGTTATATATATAAAATAATAAAAAAAATATGGAGGGATATTTGCATTCTACAGATTAGGAAATAAGACAAACCAACAAAGATTATATGGAATTCAACTCTCTTAAAATGAAGATATAGATTAGGCAACAATAAGAATAGATGATAAATAAATCAACTAGTGCAACCATTTCCACTATCTTGGCTTGATTATCCATAATGATGAAGAGATTAATAAGGATGATGCCCTTAAGATTAGA
>JAUPMG010000017.1:14829627-14840009 GCA_031762675.1 Pachysandra terminalis | reverse complement strand
CTATAAATCATTATTAAAATAAATGCAATAGAGCTTAATCAAGAAAGGCAATAAATCTTCCTTTCCTTCTTATTGAACTGTGTTTGTTTCATTGCATGGAGTTGTACAAAAAGTGAAACATTTAGGTAATAACATATTGAAAATCAACAAATTTTAAACAAAGTTCTGTTATGAGAAAAACCTATCAAGTGGCAGTTACCAAATCCCAATATTGGAACCACACATCATATATAGAACCCAAAAAAGGTATATTCTCTCTTTGCAAATGTACTTCAGGATTCCTCCAGAAAAGGAAAACATAATACCATCCTGGGTAATCACCTTATAAAGAGCTCTTCTCGTGTCAATTGGCGCTGATTGAATGCATTTGTCTATTACAGCAGGTAAAGGAGTGGTAAAGTCACTGCTATAAATCTCAGGATTGAAGAAAATCTGCATAAAAAAAAGGAAAATCATCAGAAAAAGTTGCTAGTAGCAAAGGAGTGATCAAGGACAAAATATAAAGCAAGTCTTTGGCATTGAGATTCAAAAGGAAAAATATTAGTTTTCATAGAAGGATGGAAACAACCAGCCTCCATTCCATGTGTCATACTTGTAGCGACATCTTGGGCATCAGGAGCTCAGTCAATAAATTCTACCAAGTTTATAATCAACTAGATGGCTCAAAAGTAATCATACAACTTATTTTTTTCTCTTAATAGTTGATTTGTTTTTATGCACCATCCAAAAGGGATGCAATAGACTTGATATTCGAATTTTCCAATCAGGTCCATTTGATCTCGGAGATATCCTTTAGGGGAGTCATCAGTCATGTTATGGTCAGTACTAAATACTACTAACCCTCTACATGTCTGCTCATGTACAACACAGGGAAGGAGATCATCCACTTCCCATTATTCTGTCCTAAAGGAAGTGATCCTCATTAAAAAGAAACTGTAATAAGGAAAAAAATGCAGAGACTAGAGTTATTAAAAAACAATGGTTTTCCATTCTCCATATCAGTATTCATTTTTTTTTATCAGTAAAACACGAACTGTATAAAAGAAAAGGGGCAAAACAGCAATCTAAATATTTTATCACTTGTTGGTGCTACTCCCAAACTCTCAAATCACTTCTAATTTTTATCATTCCTAGTCTTTCTACTCACCCATCTGAACATCCTCACTTCAGCTAAACTCAGTTTACGGGCATGTCGCTTTTAGTTTGCTCAAATTTTGATTCATAAATCATAGTTGTGGATATCCTTTTTCTCAAAGATTATGTGGCCAAAGCACAAAGCACTTACTCTCAAGAACACAAATGTTATTTGGATAAACACAAAATTGGTCATTGCAATGAAATATGACACTTAGGGTTAAACGAGAAGTTAAATATAAATCAAGAAAAGAACTCGGTTCAGAATAGAAAAGACAAAGCAAACCTCGGGGCCAAGAAAACGTTCATAGCCAATGTCACAAGAGTATGGTGCGCCAGTCTTTGGTTTAATACCTCTCCATTGTTTGATGTATTTTGATGGTTCTTTGTCATGCTTATTGTACTCCTGATATCATGGAAGATTTAGTAAGAAAACAGTAGCAATATTTCATTGTAGGGCTTCCTATTAAATACAAAGAATGCTGAGGCCAATATGATTAGTTGCAAACTTGTAACAATTGTGTATGCTGTGCATAAACCAATGAATGGAAGCAAATGAATATGCACCAGTCAAAAAATAATATAGATGAGCAGCAGACTACCTTGACAATATCCGCACAAGTATAGCAATGCATTTCTTTCACATTTCGAGCTACTTCAAAAGAATCTTCTGGTGGTACATGCTCTCCTCTTTCCTATACAAAATGATGTCAAAGAGTACACAACAATGAATCTAATCATGACAAGACTATTCAAGAAACCATAATTCATAATATGTAACAACACTTTGCATGGTTATATTATGTGGTTGATATTGACATGTCAACAATATACAAACAGTTCGCAATCAGCAACAGTTGACTACAGAGCAAATAAAGACCAGAAGCAACAGTGAGCATTCTCTCGATTTTCTTGAAAGATCCCCTCCCTCCATCGCTCCCAGTGAGCATTCGTTCAAATTTCTTGAAAGACCTTCCGTCCTCCCTCCCTCCCTCCCTCCCTCCCCTCCCTCCCTTCTGTGTGGGTGGTGGAGGTATGTGTGTATGTTAGTTTCCATTTTGTGCCACGGAATAAAATGTGTAGGCCTGAGAAGGTGAGAACACAATTTGGTATGGGGCCAAGCATGGTCAATGACGTACTTGGCAAACACTGTTAATAACCAATCATAGATAAGACCAAGGTTTGCAATGTTGATGTCGCAAGACATGTCGCAAACTGGTAAGACCTGAGACATGTCACGACATTTCGCGACATCGAGGGAAAAAAAATATCTGTTTTCATAATTTTATAGGGATTTTTTTTTTTACAAAAATATAGTTTTTCCCTCATATCGCGACATGTCGCGACTTCCCATGGATTTCGTGTTGCTGGATCAAAAATTACCGACATGTCATCGACATTGTAAACCTTGGATAAGACGGTCAATAGTCTGCCAGGCAGTGTTTTGTTTCATAATATTATTAGGGGTAGGAGTGTATTTAGTGGGGATAAATAGAATTTTTTTTTTATTAATATGAAAGCATGGGGCAAGCGCAACCACCCCTCACGCGCATGGGGCTTGGAGGGTAATTTGATCATAGATACCTTGGAGAAAATGTATATCTGGAGAGTGGATATTACTTGGAGCTTTAACAAAATACCGTAGATCCTTTTTCATTCTTTAGCCAATCTTGTAGTTTCTTTTTCTTTTCCTGACATTATGATATAAGTTTCCTTCTTTTTCTAAGAAATAAAATTATTAGCCATAAAATGGAAGAAAATGTTGAATAACACTTCAGCACCAATTGCTAGTCAGTCTGTCTAGGTCATAGCCTAGGGATCTCAACCTGAAAAGATAGTTCATGTTTAAAAATGAAAAATGCCCTGGCAAAAGTGTATGTTTGATGAGGGGCCATGATTATTGGAGCCTTATAACAACAACAATCCTGAAAGGCTTCTAAGTTTCCCAATTCGTTATTGACATAGGGGATAAGGTATTGCACGACAACACTAAAACTCTACATTTCCCTCAACAGCAATCCAACATGCTGTTGAATGATGTGGCCTTCATCAGGTGCCCATCCATTTTGTGCTTACCTCAAGCAAGGTTTTAAAATGTTGTATCACTGAAAGTATCGTCCCCTAGGGAAATCTCAATTTGCCAAAAAAATTGGAGAACCAAGGAAACATTGGGAAAAGGCAGAAATTTAAATTAAACTTTAGGAATTTCTAAAAAAACAAACTTCTTTACACTCAAAAAACTCAATATTAAAAAAAAAAACAATTATATAGAACATGTAAAGCATGTCTAACGAAATAGGAAAAGTACTTGGCACATATTTTATGCAATAACATTACATTGTTTATTGTTTACAAGACCAAAAACTAGTACAATAGCCAATACAACTCACAAATACATGAACAAAAAAATTAAAACAAATAACTTATAACCACCTTGAGTTTTTCGCCTGCTCAAAATCATTGTCCCTATCCCAATGATTATATCCTCGGTTACCACATTGAAACTTTTAACCACGTCTTTTTCATTGCTCAGTTACCAAAGTCATCTGAGATTATATGTTGTCAAAGACCAACTGATCAATAGATGATTTGGATGGGGAGAGAGAGTGGATGGTCAACTATTTGATAGGAGGTAACATCATTGCTGATGTAAAGAGGATGGACTTAGCTGCTACAGTATAAATCATCTTCTTACAAAGAAACAAAAGAATGTGATATTCCCAGCTAAAAGTTAGACCCAAAAATTGTCTCGGACACAAACCAGATTTATTAAGACCAAAATACCGATTTGATGATGAGGCCAACAATTGAAAGTTCTCTGGAAGATAGAACATGAAAATATCTCAATAAAAAAAATGACAAGTCCATACAATGGTCCCACTTATGTGATGTCGAGATAAATGGGAAGGTAAGGGATATATTGGAGGGTTCAAGGATGCTATACGTGATTATAACGGTATTGCATTGCTTTTGTAGGCTGCTGCTCTTTTCTCCTCAATCATTATGCAGCTGAAGAAAAACACCTTGAGAAAATTAAAGTGGAAACCAGTGTTTCAAGGCACGTGAGGCATAGCCTCGAGGCACTCCAAGAATGCCCTAAGGAGTACAAATGAGGCATGATGCACATGCGAGTCATACGCCTCAGACATTAAAAAGTGTACGCCTTAATCAAGCATATGCCTTTTTAATGCCTCATAGCCGAAGCATATGCCCCATATGCATCAGCCAACTTTTTTATTTTTACATAGATTTCCTTTCTGTTGCACCAAAATCACTGGTTTTATGACTTTTCGGCCTGGTAAAAGGAGGGAAAGAAGAAAGTGAAGGATGAGTAGTAGAACTATGCCTGGAAATCAATATCCCTAAACTCTAGGGATTTTTAAGAATAGAGGTTAACAAGAAGAAAGATTTTACCAAAAATAAATAAAAATAACAAGGATAGATGAAGAAAACGTAATTGTTAGATTCCAAAAGCTGCACTGTTGTTCTCCACGTTCGAAAGACCTCTCCTCAACTTGTTGGCATGTGGTAAGCTTAAGGATTTATGTAACTCTCTTTTTAAGGGAATTGGAATTGGCAAGCTTTTAAGGGCATTGGAATTGTTCTCCAAAGGACGCAGTCTTTTTAAGGATTTATCTCGTTCTCCCACATGCCTCGCTCAGCCAATAGAGTAGAAGATAGTTTGACAAGGGGTGGAGTGCACAGTAGGGTTTTTTTTTTTTTTTTTTTTTTTTTTTTTTTTTTTTTTTGTATATTGTTGGTTTTTACTTGTTTTGGGCTTCTCTTTTGCAGAAGTCCCTTTGAAAACTCTTCCCCTATTTTTCTAATATAATCTTCATTGTCATCTGGAAAAAAAGGAATTGGGCCCCTCAATTCCGAATCCGTCATTTGGAAACATATTGTGAAACTATTACGTAAAACTCAACCCAATTCCGCAGATTTGGTCTTTCTCCTACTTTGAGGTGGTCCAGTTCACAGGGAAGAGGTATTTATTTAAATTTCTTACCCTCGAAATTGGACTCGGTCCCGCTTGCTACCCTTAATTTGATCAGTTGCTTTTGATCAAGTGAGTGGGTAAAGATTTATCTAGTGTTACTTCTGACATTAGTATTTGTGAACCTTTACTCTGGTTGATCCATTTTATTTTTCAGTGCAAATTTGACATTAGGGTTTTTTTTGTTTTTTTTTGGTGAACTGATAAACATTTCATGCTTCTTTCTCCTATAGACCTATTTTTCAAATGATTATTTATTATATCATATTACATATCTTCCAATCTGTCTCAATCTCAACTCAGTTTTTAGGCTTATCAATGACTATTTGTCACTCTTCTCTCCAAATACATCTGGCAACTTGCTTAGCTATCTGCCTCTCTGAACAAAAAAGAGCATGGAAGGGTGGCACCTTAGACTCTTTTACAGCTAAATGATAGTACAAGACGATTGTAGATATTTCTTACTGCAATTTATTGTTGAAATTGAATCCTTTCTCGTGACTTATAGACCCAAATTTTGACTCCAAAATTCAAACTACTCAAATTCATCCAATCTATAGAATCTCAATTTTTGTCAGTTTCAATTACCAAATGACCTGGACTTGAAACTGGAATTCTTTCAACTCCAATATTTTGAAACAATAAAGCCATTAACGAAAATAATCGCATACTTTCTAATAGCACTGCTAGCAACCAAAAAGAGTAAATAAAAAAATCAATGTAATAATAGTTTCAACGTTACAATAATTATTGGCTTACCAGAACACGAATTTCGGAATATTTAAGATTGACACTGGCAATATATTTTTTAAAATCAAGTCAAGTACACTCCAAAAATGTTAAATTTTTTATAGGTGAAAGCCAAGAGTCTCATACCCGCATTAGCTGCTGAATAAAGAGGGTAACATCCTTCCCAGCGATAGGAATAGATTTGATGCTGCCCCCAATAACATAACCATCTGCTACAGGTACGACATGTGTAGCCCCATCACCAATATCCACTACAACTCCTGTCATTTCGCACTGAAGGAAATAATAGTTCAATCTAAAAGGTGAGCTCTGATCAATCATGTGGGTAATGGCAATTGATTTAACAAAAGCAACAAAGGAAGATTCAATGTTACATGTCAATGTAATCTCCGTTAGATTGTCCTTTATCTTATCACTCTGTTTTAAGAGGTTTCTTGGTTTATTTATTTGCAGATTGTGTGATATTGGTTGATCATGTTATATATATATATATATATAATAATAATAATAAAATATTTGGAGGGATATTTGCATTCTACGGATTGGGAAATAAGACAAACCAACAAAGATTATATGGAATGCAACTCTCTTAAAATGAAGATATAGATTAGGCAACAATAAGAATAGATGATAAAGAAATCTACTAGAGCAACCATTTCCACTATCTTGGCTTGATTATCCATAATGATGAAGAGATTAATAAGGATGATGCCCTTAAGATTAGAGCTAGATTAGGCAACAATAAGAATAGCTAATAAAGAAATCTACTAGTGCAACCATTTCCACTATCTTGGCTTGATTATCCATAATGATGAAGAGATTTAACAAGGATGTTGCCCATATAAAAAGAGCTAACCAGCCCAAGTGGAAATGTTCTGTGGGAGTGATATTTGACTGGGTCATTCTAAACAAACCAGAAAGAAAATTTTATAAGGACTGCTACAAGACCAGCTCGAAAAGAATGCTGGATGACTAAGAAGCAATATGCTCAAAGGATGAGTCTAGCATAGCCAAAAAAAAAATAGGATGTTGAGCTGGATGGGTGAAAATAAGGAAAGACGAATTTAGAAACAAAAGCATTTGATGGAGCAGCCCCAATTGGATAAAATAAAGAAGAATAGAAAAATGATTGTTCAAAGCTATTTGCTGAGTTTGATTATTGTACTTCAGTGTTTTTTGGCTCCTTTGTTCGCATGCATTAGGCATCTGCTTGTAGTTCTTTGGTTCTATTTCCATAATTTCAATAAAGTCACGTTACTAAAAAAATAATAATAAGGGGAAGAGAACAATGACAGTTTACTCCCATGGTGGCATGGAGCTAAAGAGACCAATTTGGATCTTGGACCTTCTTCAATATTTTTATTCAAGACCTTATGGTGTTAACTAGCTCAACTTTCTAATAGATATTGGAGTATCCATTAGATAGGCTCCGTGGGTTTGAGTCACTAAAGATAAATAGATTGGGCAATTGAGACCCATGGGTTGAAAGCAATTGAGACCCATGGGTTGAAAGTTCCTAGAATCATGATGTACATGTGGAGTGTATGGATAGCTTGATCCCTACTATTGCGTTATAAAAGTGGGATCCAAGAAGCGGGATCCTTACCTTAAGTTAGATTGCTCTAGCTAGTAGTTATCCATAAGACATTAGAATTGATATGGAAATCCCTCACGTGGATATATATATATATGTGTGTGTGTGTGTGTGTGTGTGTGTGTTTATACGTATCACATGATGATTGATTTAATATGTGCTTGTAAGCTTGATGGTAGAGTGGACAATCTCTGCTCAGGTTGATTTTCCTAAATGTATATCTTTAACATTGTGCTTAAAGTTAGTAGAAGTTCTACTTATTCAAGACCTTATGGTGTTAAGCAGCTCAAATTTCTTATTTGTCAAGGTACCAATAACCTCTTTCCTCGATTAGGATGCTTTCACGTGGCACACTTTGTCTACTCAATACTATTTCCGATAACATATGCATCAGAAAGAAACATAACAACCTGCAAATACTTTCCTCATTGATCATTCATTGTTTTCAATTTGCCCAATATAAGCTAAATTATCTCATAGTATAATCAGTTTTGTTAGGATTTTCATTTCCCAGGTAGTCTTTTCGTCATTCAACCTCCTATAAATCAATGGGCATGAATTTCAAAGTTTTAAGAATCAGGAATTAATCAGAACAAAACACCAAACAGAACCAACCTTAGATGTTGTGTACCCAGCTGCAAGTGCAAGCACTGGCTGCACAGCAATATAAAGCCCGGGAACATTAAACGTCTCAAACATAATTTCACCAGTATACTCGCGATTTTCCGGAGCAGTAAGGGGACTTTCAGTAAGCAAGAAGTAATGATCCTCGGGATCACACCTCAGGTAATTGAATATACACTGTTGCCAAAACCGCTCCATCGCATCCCAATTATCCACCTGGCCGTGACGAATCGGGTAACTGAGATTGTAAGTGTTACTGGATCGAGACCGAGCTACAGCATCCTCTCCGATAAAGTAATCTAGATCGGCCATAACTCCGGCGCTGTGCTGTGCTAACCAGTTCCCTTTACCGGAACCACCCCTGGACGGATTCAAGAACGACTCGTTAACGGCGACGACGGTCGGGATTATGAAACACGGCTCCACGTTGCCGGCGAATCCCATCTTAGTATACCTGAAAAACCGAAACACGACATGAGTGGATCAAAGAGTAATTTTGTCGAACAGGTAAAGTGCAATGAAGGAAAAAAAGAATAAAAATGATTAAGATTTTGTACGGACCCGGTGCCGTTGTCGATGACTACGGCGGGACGAGAAGCGGCCGCGGCGGCGGCGTCCATCGGAGAGAAGAGTGTGGGAGGAGGAGGAAGCAGTGGTGGATCTGCGGTTGAGATCCGAGGAGGATTTGAGGCAAGGGATCATGGTCTCGGTGGGCGCGTGGGGACGCGCGAGGGAGAAGATCTAGATGGGGATGATGTCGGCGTCGATCCCAAGCGAAAGCGGCGACTCAACAACAACACAGAGCGTCGTAGCTTGAAGCGGATTCCACCGTCCATTTTAAGGACACACGCAGCAGTTGCAAAGACGATTCGTAATCATCATTATCTCTGCGCTTCTTTTTTCCTTCCTTAGCAATCAATCAAATTAGCAAGCTCTTTTGAAAAAGATCTTATAGCTTAATAAGGAATTGTTGTGTAGTTCTCTTCTTCCTATTGAACCTCACATCTTCTTGTAAATTTTTCCATTTATTAGCTTGGAGCTGGCACTTGCAATGTAGCTGCTTTTTGTACTATATACCTGTGGAGACTCTAAGGTATGCACTTAAGGACCCTTCTCCGGATCTTAGGAAATCTACTTGAGACTACAACTCAAGCAAGAACAAGAACAAATAAACGTGCACTTATTCCCTTTGAATTTTTTTAGCTTTTAGTTATTTCAAGCAACAACTTTTATTTTAACAAGAACAAATAAAGGTGCACTTATTCCATTTAGCCACCAGTCTGGCATATAGTCAGTAGTAACACACGCACTCATCTACTTACCGTCCTAAGCCTTTCGAGTGTGGTTACAAAAGGATCTTGCAAGCCTAACATAAAGGCAATTCGAACAACACATGATGTCTCAGTTGGAGGAGAACCATCGAGCAAGCGCCCATTATTTGGTGAACACTTGATCTCTCTCTCTCTCTCTCTCTCTCTCTCTCTCTCTCTCTTTGTAGTAAGATGAACTTATATATTACGTAAATAGGAAACTCCTATATAGTCCTGTTGAATGGCATCTCTAACCACAGAAAGTGGATTAGATGTCTAACAATAAGAGACTTTCTTGTTTATACAATAATTAACTAAACTATGTGTTGCCTTATTTCCTTCCCTAAAATTTAAAAATACGACAAAATATTCAAAATGAGACAATAGTACTCAGTAGTCACGAATGATGTTATTGATATTCCACAGGACTACCAAGCTATGATTTATGAGAAGCTGTACTATAAGAGAGCAGTCACCTTTCACAATAGTCTTCAAAAACTTCCAATTCGGCACAAGTATCAAACATTCACAAATGGCCAATGCTTTAGCAAAACACTAGACGAACAGTCGAAGAAAATATCCACGCCTCCCATGAACCTACCAGAGCAATCACGAATAGGGTGCTGGCCAACGAGATCACCTGGGCAGAGGATGACACATTCGACTCAAAGGTTACCGAGTTTCTGTTTTTCCAAATTTTCTAAAGAGTGCAGCAAATCAACTTCAAGAAAGGGGAGTCATCACAGAGATTAGAGTTGCACCGAAAGGTTAATACATGAAACCATTGTGTTGAAGACATTTCGGGATGAAGAGGTGTTTGAAATGACATGCTCGAGCCAAACTAGACTGCTCTATTATGAGTACATTCAAAAAAGAGGTGTTCTTGAGTCTCAGGGGAAGTACTGGTGATGCACAAACCGGTAAATAATCAAAAATGTCAATTTACTTTGAGGTTTGAGCAATCGAAGGTTCGAAA
>JAUPMG010000017.1:14816674-14828593 GCA_031762675.1 Pachysandra terminalis | reverse complement strand
GTACCATTGAGGTACCCACGTGACAGCAATCCAACGGTGCTGTATGGATTGCTGTAACCCTTAAGCTGTAGAGGATGCGAGACCATGGCCTATAGAGGATATATATACAATCAAGAAATTAGTATATTAGGACGGATCTCGAAACTGCTTTATCAATTATTGGTATTGGATTCATGAGTGGGGTGGGTCTCTCAGCCACATCTGATCCCCCTGCAGCCTCAGGACCTCCAATATATTTTTACACAAACTTCCCATGCTTGTATCTTCTTCTTTTTTGTTCTTTTTCGGCCATCAAATAAGAAGCTAGTTGCTAGGAGTTGGAGATTTCTCTTTTCAGCTGATGATTTAGTTGATCAAGTATTTTGAACCCAGGTTAGTTGATTTTCCACAATCAGATCTCAACAACTGGTGGCCATTTCGTCATGACCCTACTCTTGATGATCAAGAAATATGACTACCCTTTAAACCGATAACATCATCTGATTTAAAAGATCCATCTAGTGGGGACCTCGTATGGCATCTCCAAGAAGCAATCTTTGAGCAAACATATCCGTCTCTATTCATCCTGTTATCGGTTGATTTGAGAAATATTCTGATGGAAAGAAGTTCTTGCTGGACAAAACTTGGACAAAGACACAAAACTTGAAAAAAAAGATGAAATCAATTAGACAAGGGACAAAAGCACAGTAGATTGTCCACGCTGTAGGTGCCCTATGGTTCGGTGAAAATATACTTGAAGTTATTTTTTAAATCAATTAGAGGGCCACCCCGCTGCGTGGACAACACCGTGCTGATTACAAGAAGAAAAAAAAAAACCCCTCTATCCCCTTGTGCCGGAAAACATGGCTCAGCTCCGATACTCTGTCCTCTCTAACCCTTACGATCTCACCGGAAAATGTTATAGTCTCATCCATGCTTCCCGTTTCCGGTTAGCTCTATGTCAGCTCATTCCTTTTCTTCCTCTTCTTCTCCAACAAATCTCAATCTCTCTCTTCTCCAAAGAAGATTCAACCCTCAATCCAAGGATCCGTCTTTTCGCCGCCGGAGGAAGTGGCGATCGCGGAACCGGAGGTGGAAGCGGCCGCGGTGGCTGTGGCGGGTGGGATAATGGCGGCAGCGGAGATGGAGATTCCGATCATCGATCATCGGATCTTGGAATTCTAGGACTTTTCCTCAACGGATGGAGATCTAGGGTTGCAGCAGATCCGCAGTTCCCGTTCAAGGTTCTCATAGAGGAAGTAGTCGGCGTCACTTCATGCGTTCTCGGTGAAGCGGCGTCTCGTCCTAATTTTGGACTCGACGAGCTAGATTTCGTCTTCTGGACTCTTGTCGTCGGATCGATCTTGAATTTCGTTTTTATGTATCTTTTAGCACCTACAGCTTCATTGTCTTTGTCTCATCTCAAGATGAACCGGCTAAGTGTGCCTTTGGGTCACTGTTAGAAAGTTTTTAGGTTTCGTGGTACACTGGCATGGCATTGATCTAGATTTTACCAAAACAAAGGCAATATTAGAATTATGTCTGCCGCGGACGCCAAAGTAGATAAAGTCTTTCCTTGGAAAGATTTCCTATATACGGAGGTTCATACCTGTCTTGTCCTCCTACATCGCCCCACTTATGCCTTTGCTGCGCAAAGGGACCCATTTCTCGTGGACTCAGGAGTATCAGCAGACATTTGACATGATCAAAGATGTCCTCAAACACTCACACACGATGGTCTCGCCCTCACCCGGGAAGCCTCTACGGATTTACCTCGCTACCTCAGATACCGCCCTTGGGGGTTTGCTTGCTCAAGAAGATGTCGAGGGGTCGAGTTGAAGTATTCACAGGTGGATAAGTTCTGCCTAGCCCTGGCCCACGTGACTCAGAAATTGCGACATTACTTGTTAGCGTGCCCAACCCACTTGAGCACCAAGGCGAACCCTATCAAATACCTGTTCTCTCAGCCCGTGCTCACAGGGAAATACACCAAGTGGCTCTTGCAGTTGTCCGAGTTCGATATCATCTATGAGCACCCTCGTACCATCTGTGGGCAGGCCGTGGCCGACCTGCTTGCGGCCTTCTCTAGAGCCAAGGAGAAAGAGTTACCGGTGTTCGAGATCGACGTTGTCGAGGAGCGGGAATGGCAGTTGAAGTTTGACGGATCAGTTAACTCTTACGGCGGTGGAGTCGACAGTGAGTTCAATGCTGACAATGGATACCACCTATACTTCTTCAAGCTCGACTTCTTATGTGCCAACAACCGAGCCGAGTATGAAGCCCTACTAATTGGCCTGATCCTGGCAAGGCAGTTACGCATGGACAGGCTCAAAGTTCTTGGGGACTCGAAGGTCATCATATCGCAGGTCAATGAGGATTTCGCTGTGAAGGAGTAGGAGTTAGTGCCGTACCGAACCGCCATTCAAGCACTAATGAAGAAATTCTCAAAATGCTCGCTGTTCCACGTCTCCAAGAATCACTAGGCTGATCTTTTAGCCAATCTCGGGAGCAGGATTGTCTTGGACGATGGCTCATAGCGGATTGACATCATTAGGAAGGTTCTCCCAGTGACCCTCGACCCCATGGTTGAGAAGGAGGACATCCTCCCCACGGATTGAGGCACCCGATCCTCTATAAACTTCACCACCCGGTCTTACCAAGCGAGATCCCGGTGCGCAAGGTGGCCAATTTCGTAGAGATTGACGGAGCCCTGTACTGCCGAGCCACAATCACAGTGTCTTGTTGAGGTGTATCAGTCATGAGGAGTCCCGACAAACCCTTTCTAACTTGCGCGAACAGACTTGCGGAACCCCAGATGCCATTACACTTAGTAGAAGGTTGCAAAGACTCAGCGTTTACTGGCTGACCATGGCATATGATGCGGAAAAAGTTCAAAGGAATTGCGAAGGCTGTCAAGGGCTGGTTGACGTGATGGAAGCCTGCTCAGTTGATACCCGAGAAAGGGATTGGAGACGGTCTTTCCTCCTTTTCCTACCAAACGAGGTCTTACCATCAAGTGTAGTGGAAAATCACAGGATTCGCAGAAGGGCAACACGATTTCAAGTGTAGGGGAATGACCTGTTCCGAGTCAGCTTCAGCGGCCACTTTCTGAAGTGTGTCGGGCCTCAGGAAGCCGAGGTTGTACTGAGGGAAGTCCACTCGGGTTCCTGTGGAGCGCACCAGGGGCAGGAAAAGCTATTTGACCAATTAATAGTCCTCGGTTATTACTGGCCGACCATGAGGAATGATGCCTTTGACTATGTGAAGAAGTACTCCCCGTGCTAGATCCAAGGTGACATCCCAAGGCGTCCTCCCCAAGGAATGCAATCAGTTCTGACTCCTTGGCCCTTTCACACTTAGAGGCTTGACTTGATTGGACCCATCAACCCGCGGAGTAGGAAGGGGAACGCGTTGATCTTAGTGGGCATCGAGTATTTCACCAAGTGGGTTGAAGCTGTCGCATTGCGGAGAGCGACCGAGGAGGTGGTAGCACAGTTCATCCAGGAGTGCAGCATCTCCAGGTCCGGGCCGCTCCAGAGAATCATCACAGACAATGGCTTGTCTTTCCTAAACAGACACGTCCGGTTGTTACTGGCCGAGTACCGGGTTATACATCTTAAGTCTACTAGATATTACCCTCAAGGGAACAGCTAGGCCGAAGCCACAAACAAAACCCTGTTCAAGCTGCTAAGCAAAATGACCTATAATCATCAGTCCGAGTAGAACGAGCATTTACCCAATGCCCTTTGGGCCTACCGGGTCTCGAAGCATCGCGCGACCTAGGTTACCCCCTTCTCACTGGTTTATGGGACGGACGTCGTGCTTCCTGTTGAGCTACAAGTCACCTTTGACCGAATCCAAAGAAAAAGGGTCTTTATAATAATACCCTTTTACTTTGGATGAAAGTCCTCTTTACATTTCATCCACTTCGAACTCTCTTTACATTCGAGCTCGACACCATGTTGCTAGACTTGACTAGGTCTCAATTTGCCAGGCTCTTTCATACATGGGTTTACACAAGTTTCCAATAAAGGTTTGAAATTAAGTATATGGAAAATAAAAAAGGCCCCATCAGATGAGAGGTTAGAATCATTCAAAATTTATTTTTCGTAATAGTTGGAAATCTTTCGGTATATAATGATCAAGACCAAGTTGAAATAAACTAGAGATGATATACCATTATCCTATTAAATAAACTCTTATAAATTGAAATATTTTCTAGAATCTATAATTAGTATGAAGATGTCATCGTGGATTTGAAAGAGACAATGAACTCTCATATCTTTGTTTTTGTACCTTGAGATTTCAATTTCTCAATGAGAAAAAGGGAAGGAAAATAGAGAGGTAATGGGTCTCTCCATCTATCCACATAGCATAGTGACCTTCGAGCTCATCGCTCGAGCTCTTACATTCAACTCCTTAAACTCGTGAGTTCACTCTGGGATTTTTACGTTCTTCTTGAAATCTTGCTACCTTTACTCAAAAAGGAGCTCTTCTGGAATGATTACAGATATACAAAATAGAATATTATATAAGGAGGGATTTTAAAGTTGATTTGATTGTTCAATAGCCTGACAAGGTATCTTGTTTAGGTCATCCATTTTGCTCTGGTTTTTGTGCCTAAGTATAGAAGGCAGTGCATTAAGCCAATAATAATGCTGAATTATTTCATCCTATGCATAGCCTGGTCTTTATTATTATAGGTTTGGGCCTAGTCCGAGCATCTAAAGCATGTACAATCAACATTGGTTCCTTTGATTTTCATAAATCATCTGTACGAAATAATTGAAAATTTGTGAAGTATTTCACTAAGATATTTCTTTTGAATTGAATTGATATGTATACATCTTTTTCCTGATAAGAAAATAGGAGGATTTATTTGCTATAATTGTAAATTGTTTGGAGGATATTATGATACTTTCTTTAAAATTCCTCTATATTCACCTACAAATTCGGATTTTACTTGAGATGACAAATTCGAATCACTTTCATAGCAATTATTTAATACTTTTCTGCATCTTACTTTTATATGAGATGCTTGAGGGTATGATGAAGAATCAATTTGAAAATAGATTCGATCTAATTATATATATATTTCATTCGAAAGGAGAATATGTCTTTGAAACTCTAAGTATTTCTTCGAAATCCTACATATATTGGAAGTATACCTTCGAAGCAGTATATTTCGAAAGCCCACTAAAGATGGGAGAATTATTTCAAAATTAATATATATTGAGAACTATTTAAGATGGGGCCTCAAACCAAACCAATACCTTTTAGCACATTCGAAGCATTCAACAAAGTATTATAAAGTTCTAAACATACCAGTATTTCTTCAAAAGTTTGCTTTCAAAGTGTCCAATAGGTATTCTGAGGTTTATTTGAAATAGAACCTCATACCCAGTATTCTTTTAAAGGCCTATCTTCGAAGTATTATACATCAAGAATTCCTTTAAGAATATTTATTAAAAGTTAGAATTACCCTTTGATCTTATATATGCTTGCAATATTTGCTTGCTGTAGGCTTACGCCTCATATAGTTGTGATATTTACTTATTAATGGGGATCAAATCCTATATGTTTTAAATTTCCAGTGTATATAATGCCTGTGTAAGAATTTGTTTAATATCTCAATTTGAGTATAACATGTCAAATAAAGTACACATCTACTCATGCTTTAGGCTATTAATAGAAAGTCCACAAGTATTGAGAATATCTCCGGCATTTCGAAACCCAGGTATAAGGGGATAGCTCTTCAAGTTTATTGAATCTTTGAATTCTTGATTTTTGTAATGACAATGAGTCAATTTGAAATTGCTTTGATTCAATAATAACGTGTCATCTAGCATGATCAACTATAAAAATTATATATACATATCATTCGAAAGACTTAGAAATATATTTCGTGCGCCCACTTGTGCTGGGAGAATTATCTCGAAATCATATATATTCTGAGGATCTACTTGAGATGGACCTCAGACATTCGAGCGCCCACTTATGATGGGAGAATTATCCCGAATTAATATAACATGCCAAGGATCTACTTGAGATGGACCTTAGAGAAAATATTATAAAAATCTACTTGAGATGGGCATCAGACAAGTATCATTATTTCGAGTGCCTACTTATGGTAGGAGAATTATCTCGACAATATAGCCTTCGAAACATTTAACATTCTGAGACTCTACAGGAGATGGATCTCAGACCAAATATTCTGAGGCTCTACATGAGATGGACTTCGGACCAAGTATTTTAAGGGTCTACTTGAAATGGGCCTTAAACAAAGAATTCTAGGATTTACTTGAGATAGACCTTAAACAAAGTATTTTAAGGATCTATATGAGATGGACCTTAAACCTACATTCTTTTTGAAGAAAAGTCTTCTAAATGATTTATAAACATTCTCAGGAAGACCTTAGACGTGAATTCCTTTAGAGAAAAATCTTCGAAGTGATCTAGCAATATTCTAAAGAAAACCTTATACCAGTTTCCTTCGAAGGTCCATCTTCAAAGTGTTTTCAACAAAGTATTATGAGGAACTACTTGAGATAGACCACAGACTTTACTTTTGAAATATTCTTGTATTATGTGACCTACATGAGATAGGATCTCAAATCAATATTCTTTCGCCTTTGAAGTTTTTCATGCCAAGAAGCCCACGGATTTGGGAGAATCATTTCGAAATGAGTAGTATTCTAAGGATCTACTTGAGATGGACCTTTGACCAGCATTCCTTCGAAGGATAACCTTTAAAGTGATCAACAAGTATTTTGCGACGTTAGAGAAATATATTGAGATTCTACATGAGATGGATCTCAGACTTATATGCTTTCGAAGGTCTACCTTCGAAATGATCAGTATATATTGATGCATACTTAAAATAGGACCTCAAATCAGTATTTCCTTGAAAGTCCATTTTCAAGGAATTGAATAAGAATTCTTTCAGAATCATTTTATTAAAAGATAGAATTATCCTTTAAAGTCATACATATGGGACATTAACTACTTCATAAGAAGTAATTCAAGATTAGCCATCCCAAGAAGGCTAATTCATCTTTCAAGGTTAAGCTCCTCGAGAGGGCCATTTTGTCAACTTATTATATTCGGGCCTAACCACCCTGAGATGGTCTAATTCATCATCGGGTCTGACCACCTTGAGATGATCTAATTCATTATTAGTGGCTTGCAACCCTGAGAAAGCCAATTCGTCATTTGTTATATTTTCAGCAGGCTCACCATCTTAAGATAGCCAATTCATACGAAGTCATGAACATTGACTTGTATCTATCACATATTGGTTTCGAATACGATGCCTCAACACACGATGCCTCAACACATTAGTCTTCAAATACAGAAACAAAAGTTTCATGTTACAAGTGCATCATTATCATCATCGAAATGTATTCACACCTCTTTTACAATAGCCATAAGTGCAGGGGTTAATGATGATGACTGGTTTTTAAAGTGCACGCATGGAACTATTTTATTAGTAGAATTTTTATTGTATATTTTAGACTAAATATTTTTATTTGGGACATTTAATGATATGAAAGTTTCTTGGAATATTCAATGCTTTGAAAGTTTTTCTTGGAGTATTCATTCCTTTGACAGTTTTCTTTGAGTCATTTAATAGGTGGCTCTCCATTCAAAGGTGACTATTCACTCAAAAAGGTGGTAACTCTCCATCTATTTAAGGACCTTTTCGCACTTCAAAAGAGGGAGAGAGACACGTAGAGATCAAGGGCTCTTTTCATGAAAAGATGATTCGGCTCTCTATATGAAATGGGGTGAATTTTCATTCAATTCAAGAATCAAAAGATAGAGAATTCTATCTTTTCTCCTTTTTTCTTTTTCTATGTATTTCTACAATGTATCATGTAAATGATATCTCAAGAATAAAATGAGAAAAATGAGTGTCGTATGGCAATTAGTGGATGTAGGCGGTACTGTCGAACCACGTAAAATCTCGTGTCTTTATAATGCTTTATGCTTACTATTCACTATCTCAAAATTCATGCTTGTTGGAATCGACGTAGCGCCACCCGAATAGCCGGTTCTTCGGTTTAGGCGAACAGTTGGGGCATTCCCAAACCAAGGGAGGAGCCAAGTGAAGAAGAGTGGGGGCAATTGCCCCCACTGCCTTTTTTTTTTTCTTTAGTGTACAAGTGGAGAGTTGACCCCACTAAACTTGCAGTTTTGCCTCCACTATGTTTTTTCTTATCTCATTTTGCCCCTAATATTTTTCATTTTGTCTTAAATAATCTTTTATTGAAATTACAAAAATATTTGGATAGCTTTTTTTTAAAAAACTTTGTTGGGGGTAAATAATAATACAAGCACCCGACTCTCTTTCATGTACCCGACAGTAGTCCTTCTTACCACATTCTCCTTGGTCGACCCTGGATCCACCGATGCTGTCTTGTCCCTTCTACCTTTCATCAATGCTGCAAGGGAATAAGGAAAGGGAAGATGGTTCGGTTGGTCAACGACCCTGGTCCTTTCGATGAAACCGAGGTTCATTTTGCTGACGCAGCCGAGTACGACGAGTTGGCACCTGCTGGAGAATGTCAAGTTTTTCTACCTTGGGGAATCTTGTTACCCTCTTGGCCCAAGATTGAAGCAAATCCTGAATGTACACTATCGGAGCTTGGACCGTCAAAAAGGAAGCTGAAGGAGGAGAAGAAGAAGGAGAATGGAAAGAGGGAGGAAGAAAAGCTTAAGAGGCAAGCAGAAGATGTTCCTGCCAAACTCGCCTCTAAAGCTCAATGCACCCGAGTCAAAACACCTGATGGGCGAGTTATTTACAAACTTTGGACTGAGGTCAGTCAGCCAAAGTAAGATACTCAGAGGGAACAACCGGTTTTTTCCTGACTGGAAATCCGAGAACCGGTGGCCCACAACGTCGGGGAATCCGATGACGATGACTATGATGACCTAAACCTCATGGCAGATATTTTTGAAGCAAGCCATGGTATCAGAGAAGCCCCTGAGCATCTCGAGGATGGAGTCAAATCTGTTCTCGAAACCCTGGAAGAAGTGAATCTGGGAAGTGAAGACGCCAAGCGAACTACTTTTGTAAACTCCAATTTATCCTTGGAAGAAAAGTGTAATCTTGTCTGTTTGTTGAAAGAATACAAAGATATCTTTGCTTGGTCGTATGATGAAATGTGTGGTCTGGACCCTCGCTTGGTCACACACCAGCTTCACCTATCCTCCAGCATCAAGCCTGTCAAACAACATGCCTGGATGTTCAAACCTGAGATTCAATTACAAATCAAAAGTGAAGTCGAGAAGCTTCTCAGGGTAGGTTTTATTAAGCCCATTCAACATCCGGTCTGGCTCGCAAGCTTAGTCCCGGTTAAGAAGAAGAACGGGCAGATCCGATGTTGGGTCGATTTTTGAGACCTTAATAAGGCAAGCCCCAAGGATGAATTCCCCTTGCCTAACATGGATCTCTTAATCGACACCACAGTCGGACATTCCATGTTCTCTTTTATGGACGGATTTAGCGGGTACAATCAGATCCGAATTCACCAATCCGATGGCCCGCATACAGTTATGCCTTTTGGCTTAAAGAATGCTGGAGCGACTTACTAACGTGCCATGACGGCAACATTCCATGACATGATTCATCAAGAGATTGAAGATTATGTGGATGATATAGTGGTCAAATCCCAAGAACAAAGTGAGCACCTTGAGGTGTTGAGAAGAGTCTTTAAGCGATGTCAGCTATATAACCTGAAGATGAACCCAGCAAAATGCGCCTTCGGAGTTACTGCTGGAAAATTCCTAGGATTTGTTGTTCATCGACAAGGAATTGATCTCGACCCCACCAAATCAAAAGCCATTCTCGAGTTGACTCCTCCCCAAACCCAAAAACAGCTGAAGTCCTTTCTCGGGGAAGTCTCACATATTAGAAGATTTATTCATGGCCTCTCTACTCACATCTCACCGATTATGCCTTTGCTTTGCAAAGGAGCTGTTTTTCTTTGGTCCCAAGAATGCCAGGAAGCTTTTGAAAAGATCAAGAATGTTCTACGTCACTCCCATACAATGATTTCACCGGTGCCCAGGAAGCCACTGCTGATCTACTTGGCTACCTCGGGTGACGCCATTGGAGGAATATTAGCTCAAGAGGATGCCAAAGGTATCGAAAAACCAGTGTATTATATTAGTAGGCTTCTCCGAGGTCCCAAATTGAAATACACGTAGATTGACAGGTTTTGTCTTGCTTTTGCGAATATAACTCGCAAACTGAGACATTATCTTTTAGCCTGCCCGACTTATTTGATCACCAAGGCGAATCCTTTGAGATATCTGCTGTCCCAACCAGTCCTCACGGGCAGATACACTAAATGGCTCCTACAGTTATCCGAATTTGACATTTCATGTGAACATTCTCGCTTCACCCGAGGACAGGCTGTTGCAGATCTACTAGCAGCCTTCTCCAAGGTTGAAGAAGAAGAGTTGCTCGAGTTCGAGATTGATAGAGCTGAAGATCGGGAATGGATAATGAAATTTGATGGCTCAGTTAACGCTGACGGAGGCGGTGTCGGTATTGAATTCATAGCCGATAACGGTTACCATCTTTATTTTTCTTTCAGGTTCTTATGCACCAATAATAGAGCCGAGTAGGAAGCATTGATGATCGGGCTCATCTTGGTAAGACAATTACGAATGGATAGACTAAGAGTCTTTGGAAACTTGAAGGTCATCATTTCGCAAATTAATGAGGACTTTGCTATTAAAGAACCGGAGTTGGCGCCTTACAGAACAGTAATACAAGCTCTAATGAGGAAATTCTCGGAGTGCACTTTATCTTATATCTCGAGATCGAGAAATCACCAATCAGACCTTCTCGCCAATCTTAGAAGCAGGATCGCTATTGAAGGACACTCGCAGCGTATCGACGTTATCCGAAAAGCACTTTCGGCTATCTTCGACCCAGTCCTCGAGGAAGAAGATATTCTTCCATCCGATTAGAGGTATCCTATCTTACTACAACTCCGAAATCTGGTATCACATGACCGGATCCCTATGAAGAAACTGTCAAGCTTTGTGGAAATCAATGAAGTCTTGTATTTCAAAGCCTCAACTGGTGTTCTATTAAGGTGTGTCAACGAGGACGAAGCTGGGCGAATTCTTGCCGACATCCACCAAAAACTTGTGGAATGCAAGACTCTATCCCACTCGGCAGAAGATTACAAAGGTATGGTGTCTATTGGCCGACCATGGCTCTAGATGCTACCGAGGCCCAAAAAAAATTGTGAAGAATGCCAGAGACCTGCCGACATCATGGAAGCATGTCCTGTGGGTTTGCAATATCAAGACTGGAGGGAGCCATTTGTCCTCTTCCTACGAGACAGGATTTTGCCTGCCAATGCTATGGAAAGACGCTGAGTTCAAAGAAGAGCAACTCGATTTCAAATGCACGAAGACGGCTTATTTCGGGTTAGTTTTGATAATCAGTTGCTGAAGTGTATTGGTCCCTCAGAAGCCGAGATCGTGTTGCGAGAAGTTCATTCTGGTACCTGCGGTGCTCACCAAGGTAAAGAGAAACTTTTTGATCAACTCATGACTATCCGCTACTATTGGCCTTCTATGAGAGATGATACCTTTACCTTTGTAAAAAGGTGCTCTCGGTGTCAAATCCAAGGAAATATCCCTTGACGCCCACCTCGGTCTCTTCAATCGGTTATAAGCCCTTGGCCCTTCCATATTTGGGGGATTGACCTTATTGGACCCATTAATCCTCAGAGTAGACGAGGACACACTTGGATCCTTGTCGCTACTGATTATTTCACCAAGTGGGTTGAGGCTATAGCACTGCGGAGAGCCACCAGGGTGGCTATTGCGCAGTTCGTCAAGGAGCATATTATCCTTAGCTTTTGGTCACCCCGAAGAATCATTACCGATAACGGTTTTTCTTTTCTAAATCGA
>JAUPMG010000017.1:14790652-14810771 GCA_031762675.1 Pachysandra terminalis | reverse complement strand
CCTTGTTTCTGTTTTTGTATCTATGCTTTATTTGTTTGCATTATTTGGGTTGGGCATTTCGAGGACACGAGTATTATAGGCTAAGGGCTTTAAATGGGTTGGGTCAAGTTCAATCCAATCAAAAATATTAGGGTCCTGGCCTACCCAAGGCCTGATATCATTTGGTTTTGCCCTATCTTTCTATGATGGGGTCGGGCTCATGCTCAAACACTAAGAAATAATAACAAATGATTTATCACAATTTTAAGCTTTTACAACATAGTAATGCATTTAAACTGTTCAAATAAAATTCAAAACCAGCTTGCGAGAGGGAGAAGGAGGGAATAAT
Organism: Pachysandra terminalis; assembly: GCA_031762675.1. Classification (NCBI taxonomy): domain Eukaryota; kingdom Viridiplantae; phylum Streptophyta; class Magnoliopsida; order Buxales; family Buxaceae; genus Pachysandra; species Pachysandra terminalis. The sequence goes on along the minus strand of JAUPMG010000017.1, from coordinate 14,810,443 downwards.
ATAACACAATAGATATTAGATTTACTGGACCTATGCATTCTAAATAGATGGTTGGGTCGGGTCTTATCGGATTGACCCCAACCTATATTAGAGAATGGTTATAAGTAAAAACCCACAGCCCAACCCATCCTAAACATGGCTTGGACCTACTTTGGTAGGTAATGTCCGTCAAAGAAATTTCTTTCCTGTAATACACCATATAATCTCCAATTCAGACTCCCCCAGCGGGTTGCTAGCGTTTCCAAGTAATATAATTGCCAGATGGCAAAAAAGTTGAATAAGGCTGCAAAGATGAGAAGCATCAAACATGGTAGGAAGGGAATATCTTTCATGACTGCTTTTTTTTTTTTTGGCATAGCTCCCATGTTTTAAAAAGAAGAGAAATGCACCAACTTATGAACTAATAATAGATAAGACTAAAAAAAAAGCAAACCTACACAATATAAACCAGAAGTTGGGCGGCTCCTTGTTGGCTGTTGCTATACAACAGACGAGTAGTTGTATTATATTATTCAAATTGTCCAATAAAACAATGAAATCACTACAAAATATAATTATTTTAGCGGCGTTAATACTAATATAACGGCGGTCTAACGACTAAACTGAGACCTAGCTACTACCAAAGTGATAGAAACTGCATCCTAATATCAGTTCCATATTACCCAAAATGGTGCCTATTTACATGTTAGGCACTTGCTAATTTCTTACCTTGTAGTGATTTCTTTGGTTCAATTCAATCTCTTGTGTAATATTTTACCAAAAGCTTCCTTAGTTGGAAAAACTCAATTTTCCTTCCACAACCCTTTCCACGAAGAACAAGTCCACAGCAGAATAGGAAGTCTAGGAAAGAAAGACCACTATACAGTCAAATAGATACAGATTCCAATTTTCTCGTACTGAGGAGCCAATATCATTTTTAATTGAACAATCCGCGAAGCAGCCTGTGTCAAAACATTTTTAAATACTAGTGCAGCGGACCACCGGAGAATATGCTGATGTCAGATATGGAGTCATACTCGGTCGCCGGACAAAAAAAAATTAAGGACTTTTTGCATCATACTCCTATCTTATGGTATATTTGCATTTATATCTCTATATTCTTTAATTTTATATCTATCCCCTTCTATTTATCATAATTGTTGCATTTATACACCAAAAGTTTAAATACGGATTTAAAATATATAACTTGAGGGTTTTAAACGACTTAAATAGATATTATATTAGGGGTATTAATGCAAAAAACACAAAATTTAAAGTGGGTGCTAATTAAATATTAAGCGGTTGTAACCCAAGTGGAGGAGATTAAAGTACAGCTGGAAGGATTAGCACGAGTTCCAGGTCAGACCAACTGAGTCGCTTCAGCATCACCAAAGGCCGTTTATTACTTACAACTCGGCCTTACCCGTTGCTGACGAGGCGATTTATCTTCCGCGTCAACAAAAAACAATCCAAAAAGGCCAAAAAGATAATTATTTTAAATGAAAATGGATTTCAGCGATATTTCTTTCGAGTTTCTCTTTTCGCTCGTGTTCATTTGTTTTTTTACTTTATTTTATTTTATTCGGGTGAGAGGTGATTTTTGTTTTCTTTTTGTTTCGTGTCCGATCTTCTTTTTGCTGTCTATAAATAGTGAGATAACCTCACTTGTGTCCTGTGACTTGCTGTAAGAGATAAGAAATCCACGTGGAAGGAGAGAAAACTAGCAAAACTTTTCCGAGTATTTTTTCGTCGGAAATGTTCGCATTTCAGTCATTGAAGGCCAGGACTGATCATGATTCCGGCAATACTCCGTTGTCTGACGTTCAAATTCGTACGTCTAATGGACTGCAAATTCCGGCTCATTCAAGCGTTCTGGTATACATTCTATCAGAACTTCTCTGTTCTAATTGGTTCCTAGGAGTCAATAAAATTCGTAATTTTTGATCGATCGGCTGCTTTTTTGATATTTCTTCGTCTGTAGTTAACTTTTAAGAATGAGTTTTGTTTATCAGTCGATGAAAAGGTGATTTATACAGATTTATAAAAGATTTTAACTCAAATCAGATGATTTCTAATGAGTTTTGTTTAACAGTCGATGAAAAGGCGGTTTATACAGATTTATAAAAGATTTTGACTCAAATCAGATGATTTCTTCTGCTTTTATATAAGCAATCCGATATAGAACAAGAATCTGATCTGTTCTCCTCTTGTGCTGTGTTTTTGAAATTGAAGGCTTCGGCTTCTCCTGTGCTGGAGAATATCTTAGATCGGCCGCGAAAACGTCGGAATTCTCAGAGGATTGTTCCGATTCTCGGTGTTCCTTCCGATGCCGTCGTCGCTTTTGTTCGATTTCTCTATTCGTCAAGGTCGGTTCCTCTGTTTTTGCTACAATAAATGCATTCCATTTGACTAAAATACGCCGTTTACCGACGAATGATGGACTGGTCTTTCAGAATCTTTTAATGTGGAGTCTTTTAGTAAAACAAACTCTGTTTTTCCTGTTTGGTTCGTCTTCAAAGGTTGATTATTTTTGTCAACTTTGGCAATCTAAGACGATCTGTGTTTGTTAAGAAGTGAAGTAAAAAGGAAAGTTTAGTTGGTTAATATTAGCTGGATCCTTAAATGACGGAAACGCCCCTATTGACGACAGATGCGAAGAGGAAGGGATCGACAATTACGGGATTCATCTACTGGCGTTATCACACGTTTTCTCGGTAACGAAACTGAAGCAGAGATGCACCAAAGGGTTGGCCCGAACGTTGACGGTGGAGAATGTGGTTGACGTGCTTCAACTGGCGAGGCTATGCGATGCACCGGATCTCTACCTCAAGTGCATGAAGCTGGTCGCGTATGAGTTCACGGCCGTCGAGAAGACGGAAGGGTGGAAGTTCTTGCAAGATCACGACCCCTGGCTTGAGCTAGAGATTCTACAATTCCTTGATGAATCCGAAACGGTAATCACTTTCACGAAATATCAGTGATTTGTTTTTATATGATATATATTTCCAAATTTCGATTCTTACTGTAAGGCTCCGTTTGAGTAGCCTGATTTTGTGAAAAGGAAAGGAAAGACGGCTTTCTGTATAATATTTGTGTTCGGATGCTCAGAAAGTGAGTCCCACAGAAAAATATTCTCTTTTTTTTTTTTTCCAATAGAAAAGAAAGAGTGTGTTTGTGTAGTTGAAAAATGATAAAAACAAAAGTACAAAAACAATTTACTTTATTTTTATCGTTTTCCATTTTTTAGAAGAAAAGTGAGAGAAATAGAATATTTTTGAAAAAAATACTTTTTAATAAGTTCACACTTTTTAATAAACCAAATACATAGATTTTGTTGAAAATTTGAAACCAAACACAACCAAAAGGAATTTTGTGAGAAATGAAATTAAAATGGTGAGGAAAAGAGTATTTTCCCCATTCTATCCTTCACCACCAAAGATCAAAAGCAAGCATCAAAAACAATTTTCTTTTGTCTAAGTCATTCATTTTTTCTGAAACAACCAAACAATTTTTAGGAAAATTAAATTTTACTTTCTAATATATTACTTATTTGCGTATTACTTTCCAAACATAGTTTCTAATATATTTTGGCATCCAAACAGAGCCTAATAAAATTTGTAATTCTTCTTATCGGACCCAGAAGGAGAAGCAGAGGAAGAAGAAAAGAGAGGAGCAGAACCTGTATCTGCAGCTAAGCGAAGCAATGGAATGTCTAGAGCATATTTGCACGGAGGGTTGCACAACTGTGGGACCGTATGATAAGGATCCTATCAAGAACAAGGGGCCATGCAAGAAGTTCTCCACGTGTCAGGGGATCCAGCTCTTGATTCAACATTTTGCCACCTGTAAAAAGAGGGTTAATGGAGGATGTTCTCGGTGCAAGTGGATGTGGCAACTCCTCCGGTTACACTCCTCCATCTGCGACCAAGCTGATTGCTGCAGGGTTCCTCTGTGCAGGTGCGTAAATTCACAGCCATCTGATACTTGAACATCGGTGTGTGCAGATGGTGGGTTCCATTCAGTTATTTGTATACGGATTTGTATCGTATATTAATGCGACCCACCACTCAACACCATGTTAGGAACTTTTAATCTGAATTTTAACCGTTCAATTAAAGAAAATCTAATATAGCGAACGGTTTTGATCATTAGAGATATGCCCGTTTAACTTTTTCAGGTACCGTTAGATGTAGCAGATAATATCTCTCTTGCTTTATGTTAAGGGTAGCTGGTAGGGGTGTAAATTGGGTCGGTTTAAACCGAAAACCGAACAAACCAAACTGAAAAAAGTCTGTTTGGTTTGTTTTTTTTTTTTAATTTTGGTTTGGTTATGGTTTGAAAAACAAAATATTCGGTTTGATTGGTTGACCGTTGACGCTACATGTCAGATACAACCATCATCACCAACGTGCTTTTAATCGGAAATGGAGCCTTTTCTTGCTCACGGGCGAAAGACTTTTTTTGATGTTGAATATGAGTAGGTGATAGCATTGTCTTTGGTGATGGGATGTTTGATATGTAATGTGTCACACAGGCAATTCAAGTTGCGGAAGCAGCTAGAGAAAAAAGGAAGCGACGGAAGGTGGAAATTACTCGTTAGGAAAGTTGTTTCAGCCAAAGCCTTCTCTTCCTTGTCCTTTCTCGACAGAAAGGAAAAAGAAGCAAAAGAGGTTGCTGTGGATTTTCAAGGGACAAGAAGAAGCTTTAGACAATACTAGTAATCAGCCTAAAGAAGAAGGATTACTACTCTTTAATTATTGTCATTAGCAAAAGAGAAAGCTTGTGTGGGTGATGCGTTAATTTTAAATGAGTGTGTTTGATAGTCTTTATTTTTTGATGTTAAATATTACCCTTACCTTGTAAATGGCGCGTGGGCGTGTAATGGAGAAAAAGATTAAAGCAATGTTTTTTACACCTTCTGCTTAGCTTGTAATCAAATTCACTTGCGAAATTTGCAATCAGCAATTTGACAAACAACTGCTAAACACCAGTTAAGTTTTTAGAGAAAGACACAACACAATGTATATCAAATGGTTCGATATTCTCTTGCACGTGCGGGCTTCATACAAGAATAACATATCTGTGGGATAACACATGATACACCGAGACAAATACATACTCGTACAGGAACAACACATGCATAAGAGAATGAACACAGAAACATACCATCTTGGGGATTCGAATACTCAATCTCTCGCTTTGATACCATGTTAAGCACGAATTACTCTAAATTCTCAAGCTTCTAGAGAAAGACACAACACAATGTATATCAAATAGTTTTGTAAGTTCCTAATTCTTTTATTTATTTCTGTTGCAAGGTTAAACAGCTACTGGAGACCTTCCAATTTGCGTTTAAATCTTGTCCGAGAAGAGAAATGCAGCAACTCATGAACTAATATATCAACAAGACTAGAAGCTAACCTACACAACATAAACCAGAAGGTGTTATTTTATCAAGTAGGTCTGCTCCTTGTTGGCTGTTGCCAAAGAGAGTGAGATAAAACAGATGAGTAGTTGTATAATTGTATTATGTTATTCAAGGTATCATTACCAATTAGCTTTTCCAATAAAACAGTGAAAACAGATGAGTTTTGCTTTTGTTTGCTTTTTCATGGTGGTTGGTTGACCGTTGACGCGCCTGTCACATACAGCCCATCATCACCAACGTGCTTTTAATCGAAAATGGAGAGGGCCTTCTTATCCTTTTCTTGCTCATGGGCCAATGACTTTTTTTTTTATTTTTTATGTTGAACATGAGTAGGTGATAGCGTTGTTTTTGCTGATGGGTAATGCCACACAGGCAATTCAAGTTGAGGAAGCAGCTAGAGAAAAAGGGTAAAGACGCAACGTGGAGACTACTTGTTAGGAAACTTGTTTCAGCCAAAGCCTTCTCTTCCTTATCCAAGAAAGAAGAAGAAGCTTTAGACGATAAAAGAAGAAGGATTACTAGTCTTTATAAAAGAGAAAAGATTAATTGTAAATGAGTGTGTTTGATTGGGTGGCTTTCCTTCGAATTCTAAGTGGAGGAGGGAGTGGTTTTGGAAAATTTAATTATTTTTGCATGTTAAATGGAATAGATAACTTGGTCGAAGCTTATGAAATTTGACATACAACTAGTTTTTGTCGGTGCTTTACTTCTTTTATTTATTTATGTTGCAAGGTTAATAATGGCCGTATACAATCAAAATATTAGTATATTAGGACGGCTGCTTTATCAATTTATGGTACTGGATTCACGAGTGTGTGGGTCTCTCAGGAGTGCGGATCAGATATGGGTGGCAGCCTATTATGGTATTACAATCAATAGAGTGAGTTCCCCTGCAGCCTCAGGACCTCCAATATATATATATACAAACTTCCCATGCGTGTATCTTTTCCTTTTTTCTTCTTTTTCGGCCATCGTGTAAGAAGCTACTTGCTAGGAGCTGATCAAGGGATTTTGAACCCACCAGGTCATGACCGTACTACTCTTGATGATCAAGAAATATGATTACCCTTTGAACCGATAACATCATCTGATTCACAGATCCATCTAGTGGCTGCTTCCAAGAAACAACCTTGAGCAAACAAATACGTCTCTGTTCATTTCTCTTATCAGCTTTTGTAATTTTGCCAGTGTTTCTGGTCCTATGTCTATGGTCTACTGACAAAGCTGATGCCTTTAGTTGTCGCCATCCCATCACAACCTGAAAAGCTTGGTTTCTAGGGGCCAAGAATATTTTGATGAAATGTAGTAATATGGTTCATGAATACTGCCGGTCAATGGGTCACTGCCAATAATGATATATAATAAACAATCTGAGTTTGAGAGACTAAAAACGCATGATAAAGATTGCCAAGGCAGACAACAACAAAATTCGTGAGATTATTATTTTCAGTTTGTATTAAATAACAAGAAGTAAATTTAACCTATCCATTAGAAAGAAAAAGAAATACGTAAAACTTAAAATTTGGTAAGATAATGGCGCTCACTTTACAAAATAAGGATCATTTCCAAGCTTTCCTTCCAGAGAACTGCTTGCCTGACCGTCTTTGTTGCTTCTTTTTCTCTTGCCGGGATCGTGCAACCTTGGCTCTCTTTGCAGCAAGAGGCATAGCCTTCTTGTGTTCCTTCTGCTTATTGCTCGAACCACCCGTCTGTTATCCATGCAAAACACATCAAATTTAGACATGAATACTCGAATAGTCTTGTGCTATGGAAATGTGCTTGAATATTAACATATATCCCAATTGTCTATGCAGTTCCAAATTCCGTACCTGCTTCTTTGAACAAAGTTTGCCATACAACAGCAATATTTCAGAGATTCAAAACCTAAATTTATAAAATCAAAAGCAAGGAGGATTGTGGAGCAAGCTTCTGTTTGCTGTGCTCGTGTTCCTACTGAATTCACAAAGAAAAACATGTAATATAAGCACAACACACCTTTTTCTGTTTCACAGCAGCTCGAGCCTGGTACTTTCCTCTTTCCTCCCTCCCAGCTCTAACTAGTGCTAGCCTTTCCTCTTTGTTTAGCTTTGTTCTTATATTAATCTACAAAAGAAAAAAGTACGTATCAGAAACACAGTGCAGGGCCCCAATTTATAACAACTTAGATGAGGCAGAAACATCATGCAGGGATCGAGCACATGGGGCAGTTTAAATAAATAACAATGATAATTTGTAAGTACAACATACAGAGAAAAAGAACTTACCTCAAGTTTAGAAGGATCCACTCGCTTAACACTTAGCTCTTCAGAATTGGGAATCTTAAAAGGTGCTGACTTCGCATCTATACCCTTTTTTAACAGACCATGCCGACTCAAAGTAAGCTTTGCTTCTTTACTTGCCTGATAGAATGGAAGTAATGAATCAAGAAGCACTTGAGTGATTTACATACAGCTTTGAGGTTCAATAACACTAAGAAAATTGTGTTTCCTATGGCATATTGTTACTCTTTTTTCCAGTTAACATACCTTCAGCTCTTTGATCCGCTGGAAATCTTCATTTGAAAGAATATCGTCTGTTACTTCTGATGAGTCATGGGAAGTCTTTGCTCCAGCTAATCTCTTCAGCGCCCTAAGACTTGTTTCCGCTGTATTCAGTTGTCCATCATAATTAATTAACTTCCTTTTCTGTCCTTTAGATTCAACCTCCTCTTTTGGTTTTTTGTCATCATCATCATCTTCAAAATCATTATATTCTTTCTCTTCTTCTTCCCCTTCCTCCTCGTCAACATCAGAATCTCCTTCATTTACATCTTCACTATCTTGATGCATTTCATCACTGTCATCTCCCTTTTCAACCTCACAGACATCTTCACTGACATCATCATCTGTCCGGTTCTGTTCATCATCTTGTTGTATTTCATCACTGTCATCTCCTGTTTCAACCTCACAAACATCCTCACTGAAACCATCATCTGTCTGGTTCTGTTCATCATCATCATCATCATCATCATCATCATCATCATCATCATCATCATGTCTTAGTAATTCGATGCCAGGAACATCGCTCACAACCTTCACTTCTCCATATGCTTTAGGCCTTGCCTTAGGGTCAATAGGGCGCCCTCGGTCCTTCTTAACCAGAAGTGAGGGGCATACCTGCAAGTAAACTAAATAAATAATCTTCCTGAAATGGCAAACACGCAAGCAACATGAAACGCAAACTAGAAGAGTTTGTAACCTCTCTGAATAAAGTAATCAAAGAGCGAGCTGCTGTCGAAACTGCTTTCTCATGTGATTTCTTATATAGTACAAGATCTTGCAGCAAATCCTCTGTCATCAACTAGTTACCAATGAGAACATGTGAAACGAGTTAGAAATGCTTTAAAATGCTGAAAGAGTGTAAATCCACAGAATACATGAATAAGTACACAGACAAAGGAGAAGGGATAAAGTAAATATATAAATAATAGGGAAAATTGCATTTATAGGACAGGAAACAGAGCATATATACTAGGTTAGGTATACATGTACACTAACCAAGGCTAGGAAAGAAACTAACAATCAGGCTAGAGAAGTATACCAGAGGCATGCGTAGACATATCTCTCTTACTACATTCAATCCAACAGCGATCGCCTGGCAAAAACAATTATATTTTTAAAATTAATCTAATGCTTACTCAGAGAAATGATCAATAAAAGTAAACAGGCATTAAATGATACCTCTGTGCGGGAACGATCATGTACAAATTGATTTACTACTTGTCTGAATAATGGTTCAACTGCATCAGGAGGCACCTGGTCACAAGACACAACAAAATCGATTAGATTAAAGCCAGCAGATAAACAAGAAAGAATAAAGGCAAACAACATACAGCATTGAAGCAAGGTATTCCAATGGAATATAATATCCAAAGCTCAACAAGAAAAAAGTACAACCATTTCATGACAGGCTTGGACTGCTGCTGCAAGCAAATTGGTGACATCACGTTGATGAGGCTGTACATAATACCAACAAAAAGTCGAATAATAATTTAGAGTAACAAAAAATAATAATAAAAAAAAAGTGACTCGATGCATCATAACATATTACCTGTACATATCTCTGAAGAAAAGGATAAAAATTCAATAGAATTAAGCGGTGAAGACCGACAGTTCGAGCAATTACTTTCAACATCATCATCTTAACCTGAAATGTGCAGAAAAGAATGCTTATACATAATGATGCAATCCAAAGCAAACATTAAACAGCAGCTAAAGTTTAGTACTGGTTTAAGATGGAATACGAGTTACGATGTCAGAACGTCTCATGATTCATGATTGCATAACTACATGAATTTACTCACAAGCCATCACAACTTGAATCTAAAATCCAGAAGATCAATTATTTAAATTAATATGGTTAACTTGGCCATGGTATAAATGAATGTTATTCAAATTTTAATAAAGGTTTTGGCTGAATTTTGTGGCTCAAGTATGCATGCATTATTCATATATAAGAAAATGTGACAGAACATTGAAATCAATGTCTTGGTTTTGACTCTGGAAACTTTAAGTTACAAGGAGGGTTGCAGTTTTTACACTTGAATTCTGAGATTACCCAGAGCCTTCTCTTGCATCCATTCTCCACCAAAATGTCTCCACAAGAAAGAGAACCAAATGGGGAAAAAATAAAGGTAAAAAAAGGGGGTGAAGTGTGCTAGCTGAGAGATTGGTGACCAAAAGTAAAAACAACTGCTAGCAGATCACATCAAGTCTCCACAAAATCGACAATAAAAAGGGAAGATATTCCCAATCACTAAAGCAGCCAAAATATCTGGGAAAAAAAATTATATCAGCACTGGCAGCATTTAAATTTATTGCCTGAGCCCAACTGTTTTCATTAATTGGTTACTTACCCCTCCTTTTCTTTTCCTGTGTCACCCCTTCCATCCAGCTACTTCATCTTCCCCCTCAGCCCTCCCTCCTTCCCTCCCAACATCCCGACATAGCCCTTCTCCCCACACAGCTATAATACAGCTATCTGCCGTATCTTCTTCTCCAATTACTTGTACCCCACCACAAGATGACTCAGAAAAATGACAAGTGCTACCATATTACTATAATTTAATGCTATTTAACAGTCTTGCAAACCTAAGGGACAATTGGCAAACGTAAATATTTTTTTCCAAGTAATGTGAGAAGTCATCTGTGTTATCGTAAACAAAATAGGTCATACATACACATCTATGGATAAGACTGACAATAAGACAAGACCAATATAAAAGTCATCCCAACAGTATTTTCAATTAATTTGTCATGTAGATGGTAGCTCACTAGCTTATGCATGAGGAAGCCTTCCTAATACCTAATACACAGTTCCATCTATAGAGCCTAAAGCTTCAACCATGGTATGGCCATAAGCAGTAAGTTGGCCTAGTCTCTAGCCCAGCCTTCGCCTTCTTCAGTGCTTAGTTGAAGAGTTCACCGGTTGTTTGGCCTACCACATCCCTTTTCAGGTTGAGCTTGTTCAGTTGAAGCTAAGAAATGCTGACATAGATTGGATGATTCAAGATGCATGGGATCAATAACCATGTCATAGAGGATTACAGTTTTGCCAATTTACTTAACAATGATAAATATTAGATGCTTTAGAATAGTTGCCACATTCTACCCAAACCAGTTGTTTTCATTCCATTACCATCCCATAAGAAAGGCTGGGGAAAGAAAAAGAAAAACCCCTGATGCCCTGATTTCATCCTTGGTGGAGAGTGTATTCAATTATTTATAAAACAAGCCTAAGATGGTGAAATTTAGACGATTTGAGCAAGTCATGACCAAGAAACAGACAAATCACAAGCTCATGGCAAAGTAATTTCAAATTTAGACTTAGCTTTTGATGAATAACAAAATTTTATGAAAAAAAAAAGAGACAAAAAACACAATATATACAAAATGGCTGATCCATCAAGCTAGCAAGATAGCTTATAAAGACACATACTAAAGCATCAATAATGCTACAAAGAACAAGAAAGAAGTGACTATGGGGGGTCACTGGTCATCCTTCAACAACTCTCCAGGAGGTCAACCTGTGAACAACACCTCCCTCCATGTTCCTTTTGGTTTGAACTTAGATATGTATTTTGAAACCATGGATTAGTTGTGTGTGTTAGATGGAAAACCAATTTAGGTATCTTTATAAAGGTTAGTGATATTAGTTTGACTAAATGTTTAATACTTATTATATAAAATAATGACCTATTTCGTTTACCTTTTACAAAACTGAGAAAGGTAAATTATGATAAAAAATGATTATTTTAAATATACTTTAAAATATATATTAACTATGAAAAATGCAAAATATAGATTGCAACGAATAAGTAACAAAAAAAAAATAGTTAATATTATATATTTGTAGTTGAAAAATAAATATTTTCTAGTAAAAAAATAAATATTTTACAACAAAAATACTCAAAGTTGTTGTTTTTATTTAATATTCTACTACCATTTTTTGTTGTTATATTGAGATGGAAGGTACAAGTCATCTCAAGCAAGGTTTTAATTCTCGGGATCCTGGATCGAACTGGTCTGGGCCGATCTCGATCCGGATCGGCAATACCGGCCAATCCAAAAGTTGGATTGTTTTTTAAAAAAAAAAAAAAAAAAAAATTGTATCAGCCACACCGGTCGCCGGAACGGCGATACCGGTGCCAGAACGACGATAACGGTCGGTATCGGACCGATCCCGGCCGATACTGGTTGGATCCTTTATTTTATAATTTAAAAAAAAAAACTGGAGATCGGTTGGTTCAGCCGATCCAGTCATCGGACCGGTCTAGATCGGCCAGTCTGGATCGGTATCGGTTGGACAGGTCCGATCCAAAGCCTAACGATACAATAGTTGTATCGTGGCTTGTTATCGGACAGGTCCTGGCTGATCCCGATACGGACTTGCCAATCCAATCCGATCTTTGAAACCATGATCTCAAGAGCGAGGGGAGGCAACCCGACAGAGTAAAAGACAAGATGCAATTTTTGTTGGATTTATATCCAAAGATGCAGGATAATTCGATTGAAGCAACATTTGGCTGGCGGTTAACTTAATTTGTATAATTGTGTGCTTGGTCAAAGTTAGAAACGCAATGTAGGATCATCTCCAATCCAGATCATCACTATGAGTTAATGTTTAGATTTTTTTTTCATGTATATGTAATTTGTAATGTATAATGCATTAGTTTTTGTCAAATCATTCTATGCCTATTATATAAAGTTTTAATGAATATATGCATGACATCAATGCCTTATTTGCCAATACACACCTTAGTTGTCCAATATCATTACCTTTTGAAATGTTTTGAATTACTTGGGTATAATTAAGCTGAAATCAAGGATATCTGCAACCTTGGACTTCTTGTCAACGGCTGGTCAAAGAATATGAGGGAAACAAGTTCATAGGAAAAGCCTTCCATGGGCAAGCACTATACAATTTTGCAAGGATTATTCTCATCCTTGATATAATGCCATATGTGCTAATGACAACATTAGCAATTTCCTCAACTTCCAATCATTTCTATTTTTATTAATAGTTTCAGGATTAGAATTAAATCTATAACAGTATATGGAGAAGAAAGGATCTCCCAATCTCTCATACATCTACTCTGCACCACCCTGCACAATCACTTTGTCTTTGTTAGAAGTTTACAATGGCCTGGTCATCTCGTGGGAATTGGAGGGAGAAACTGGCAGTTCAAGACAACTGTACTTTCAGATGTTCATCTGACTGCATTCTCATGAGTTCACATCCTTAAGAGAATTGCAACCCACCATTTATGAGATTCTCCTTCCAAAAGGCAGGAAATTGAAGTTCTTGTCATTTATAACCACGCTGGAATTGGATCAATACAAGAGAGTTTAAAATTGTTATCAACCTCGTATTTGTTCCGCAATTCATTAAACTTTTTATATGATTGAAAATTTCATTCTCACAAAATGTAAAAGGGTAATTTCCATAAGCCTCCCTTGAGGTTTAGTATAATACCCAGATACCTCCCTAGTCCATTAAAAATGTCAGAATCCTCCCTCATAGTGCCATTAACCGCACCTACATTAATTATCAGTGACGAAAGTTATTTGACCATTTTACCCTTCAACTGCATCATGAAATAGTTATTATACCCTTTTTAAGTTTATTTAAATTATTAATTCATTTTTTTATTCTGTAAAAGCATATAAAAATCAATTGTATGTAGTTATTTTATCGTAAACTAATTTCGATAAGGGAAAAATAGTCATATAATATAAGTGAGCAATTTCTATCACTAAGAATTAGTATAGAGGAGGTCAGTGTCATTGTTAGTATAGTAGAGGGGGGGAATTTGTCATTTAGAAAAGGGAAGGGAGGTATTTGGGTTAGGGGTGGCAATGGGCTGGGTGACCCACCCGGCCCGATCCTATGTTTGGGTGGGCTTGGGTAAGGGTAATTAGCCCATAGGGCAGGGCCGGGCTGGAATTTAAGGACCAATTGATTTTTAGGGCCAGACTCGGGTTGATGTTAGATTGGCCCAACCTATGCATTACATGTAATTACTATTTTTCTATATTCAATACATACAAATATTATGTAATCAAAAGTTTTAGTTTTTTTTAATAGGTATTTATGAAATATCCTAGTAATTTATAGTTTTTTTAATTTTGAAAAGTTAAACATATGAATTTGTAGGGCCAGGCTGAACCGGGCTCGAGCTTACACCTTTCAGCCTGAAAGTCGGGGCAGGCTTGGGCACACATAAGTAATGTTATATTGGGGTGCAAGCCCGACCCCACCCAAGCCCGGCCCGTTGCCACCCTTAATTTGGGTATTATAATAGACCTTAGGGGAGGCTTTGCAGAATTTACCCAACATAAATTGTTCACCAAATGTTACACACAAGCATACCTTGAGGCTTTATCAATCAGCCATCAATCAAGATAAGATGGTTACCCTATGAGCGCGGGATCAACTCATCTGACTTGGACAAGAAAGTTTTCACTAGGAAAGAATAAAGTACAAAAATCTCAGATAGACCACTTCAACTGCCTAGGTCACGTCAAACTAACAAGCCGATGCCTAATTGACTCAGGAATCTTTGTCTAGGGAAGAGGTGGAGGAGAGGAAGAAGATTAAGGAAGAGCTAGAGGATGTTCTGAAACTAGAGGAGATTAGTTGGAGGAAGAAATCTCAGGTGAAATGGTTGAAGGAAGGAGATGGTAATACTAGTTTCTTTCATAAAATGGCCAACGGGAGAAGAAGGAAGAATGAGATGATATCCTTGAGAGTGGCGATGAGAGAGTGGAGGCCGAGGACATCACTTCTGCTTTATCTGATTTTTACTCCTGGTCGTACAAATCGGAGAAAATTTTTTACTGTGTTGAAAAGCAGGAGTGAGGGATGCTTGGATGAGGAGAATAGCCAGTGGTTGGAAAGGGGTTTTGAGGAGGAGATTAAGGTAGCAGTTTGGGAGTTGACTGGTGATAAGGCTCCAAGATCCGATGGTTTCACGATTTGTTTTTTTTTTTTTACAGTAATTGGGAGATAATTAAGGTTGATCTCGTGAAGGTGTTTATGGACTTCTTTGAGAGTGGGATTGTCCATAGAGCTACAAACACTACTTTCCTGGTTCTTATCCCTAAGAAGTTTGGGTATAATGATATCATGGACTTTAGACCAATCAGCTTGACCACCAGCCTATACAAAATCATTGCCAAGGTCCTTTCGATTAGGCTGAGGGTGGTGCTCCCTCAGTTGGTCTCTCTTGAGCAGAGTGCGTTTATCAAGGGGAGGCATATTGTTGATAGTATGGTGTGGAGGAGAGGTTTAGAGTGAGGAGACCGGGGCTGGTCATTAAATTGAACTTGGAAAAAGCTTACGATCGGGTAGAGTGGGACTTCCTGGATCAAATTTTGGAGTGGAAAGGCATTTGGGGGAGATGGTGGCGAAGGATTGCGGGGTGTCTTAGGAATGTCTGCTTCTCTTATTAAATGGGTCTATTCATGGTTTTATTCCTTCCTCTAGGGGTACCAAACAAGGAGACCCATTCTCTCTCCTATTTATTCTAGTTGGGGATGTGTTGAGTTGGTTTATGGATTTAGCTGAGCAGAAGGGTCTCGTGAGAGGATTCCGGGTTGGGAGGGATGAGGTGGAGGTGTCTCACCTACAGTTTGCTGATGATACCATTTTGTTTATTGAGGCGGACCTTGGGCAAGTTAGATGGGTTAAGAGAATTCTTAGAGTGTTTGAGATGATGTCTGGTATGAAGGTTAATTTGGAGAAGACTTCGATGATTGGCATTCATGTGGAGGAGTTGTTAGGTGAGTGTGTCACAACTTTAGGATGTGAGGGAGGGGAGTAGCCTTTGTCCTACTTGGGGTTACCCTTTGGGAGGTAATCCCAAATCCGTGGTCTTTTGGGATCCTGTTGTCGAGAGGATTAAGTAGCGGTTGGCGGGGCGGAAGAGGAATTATCTGTCCTTGGGTGGTAGGATCACTCTTATCCAGGCCGTTATGGCCAACATTCCTGTCTACTATATGTCTTTGTTCCGTATTACCTAGGGGGTGGCTTCTCATATCGAGAAGCTCTAGCAGAAATTTTTATGGGAGGGTAACGGAAAGAGGAGGGACCATCTAGTTAAGTGGGAGGAGGTGTGTAAGACGAAGGAATTAGGTGGTTTGAACTTGGGTAACACAGTGGATCGGAACTCGGCATTGCTGGCTAAATGGCTTTGGAGGTTCAACGATGAGCGGGATAATTTGTGGTGCAAGGTGATCGTTAGTAAGTATGGCATCCATGTGAATGGGAGGAACCTAAATCTGAATGCAAGAGTATTGTTGACTAGTCCTTGGAAAGCGGTTTTGGTTTTAGCCCCTATGTTTCATTCTATGGTCTGGTTCATAGTGGGGTGTGGGTCTTCTGTTTTCTTTTGGTTTGATGTGTGGATTAGGGAGACACCTTTTATTCTTCGACTTCTTAGAGTCTTTAGGTTGGTTCAGTCTCAATTCGCTTTGGTGAGCGAGGTTCTTTCCTGGTCAGGTTCCAGTCTTGTGTGGAACCTCCCATTGCGCAGAGATGTCAAGGAGGTGGAGTTGGCGGAGATGGATTCTCTTTTTGAGACTGTTAGGGATTTATTCATGTCCCAGGACTGGCCGGATAGGAGGATCTGGTCCCCAGATCCGAGAGGTTTTCTCGCGTCGTTCCTTCAGTCAGTTTAGAGCCAACAAATTTGGGCCCCATATTTCCTTTTTTGCCCAGGTTGTGTGGTCTATTCCTGCACCACCTAGAGTGAGGGCTTTTGTCTGGTCTGCATTGCTTTATCGGATTAACACGACGGATATGATCCAAAGGAGGAGGTTTATGGCTCTTTCACCACATATGTGCTTCTTATGTAAAGAGGAAGAGCAGACACCTGATCATTTGTTCCTTCACTCTTTTGTGGCGGTTGAGATTTGGAGATTCTTTTTGAGTAGCATCGAGAGGGTGTGGGTCATGCCGGTGGGCATTTGCCAGATGCTTGCACAGTGGACATTCCTGGGTTTGGCAGAGATGGGACATATTTATATCGCCTGGTGTTTCAGGCTAACCTATGGCACGTTTGGAGAGAGGGTAACCTGAGGATTTTCAAGGATTCCTCGTCTTCGGCGTCGAGCATGATCGAGGGTAATTCGGTGTATGTTGCTTCGAGGGCTTCAGTGAGGTCTCAGTTTGCTGGCATTATGGCAGCAGATATTCGGAGAGAGTGGTATAGGATATCAGTGAGCAGCAATTGCCCCGTGCCGTTGTACTCTGCTTGGCGGCCCTTGGAGGCTGGATGGGTGAAGCTCAATTTTGCTGGATCTTCTTTGGATTCTTGTGGGTCTTTCGGGGTTGATGGTGCGTTTAGAGATAGTGAGGGAGTCTATCTGTTTGCTTTCTCTCGCCCAGGCAGTGGTGATAATTTGGTGATGATTGATTTGGTGGCCCTAGTAGCAAGTTTGAGGTTAGCTAGGGCGCAGGACTTTCGGGACTTGATTATGGAGAGCTTGTTGTCTTCTATTATCGACTGGATTGGGAGGCATGAGCAATGTGCTTGGAGATATATTCACCTCGTTCGTTTGGCTTGGTCCTTGAGCAGGGATTGGAATATATCATTCCATTTCGTGTCTCAAGGGGCCAATTTGGCGGTTGAGATCTTGGCTAGGAGGGGGATGGGGAGGAGTACCATGTTTGAGGGGATTCCGTCTTGGAGATGATGCAAGAGGACTGATCTGTAGGTTGGAGCTTGGGGTGGTGTATATATGTTGGGTGTTGGTTTTATTGGGTGGGATGATTCTATGTATTTTTGCTTTCCTGTGCTCTCTCTAGCCTTGGTGTTTGTTTTCCTGTT
Organism: Pachysandra terminalis; assembly: GCA_031762675.1. NCBI lineage: Eukaryota > Viridiplantae > Streptophyta > Magnoliopsida > Buxales > Buxaceae > Pachysandra > Pachysandra terminalis. The sequence goes on along the minus strand of JAUPMG010000017.1, from coordinate 14,792,666 downwards.
CCCTACTCTTGATCTTTTATATAATTCATCGTTTCACAAAAAAAAAAAAAAACGGCCAATTCAGTCCAAGTTTTGAAACATCAAAATACATGCAATAAAACATCGCTACATTACATCACATCTAAATGCATGAATAAGTTGATTTGCAAGGATTATTATAAAATAATATATCGCTAAATTTATTTTTAATTATCTAATAAATATTCTGGAAAAAAATATACTATCACATTACTTATAAAACTCTATCACCTGATGATTTAATTTTCACACCTGCTGATTTAAAAACAACACTCAAGAGCCTAAGAAAAAAGAAAAGAGAGAGCAAGATGGTCCTCCCGTTTTATCTAGGAAAAGAATATATACATACATAAAAAGACGAAACGAACAAAAGATTAAAACAGAAGGTTTAAAAGTACCAACCTCAAACCGTTCGTTGCACGTTTGAAGACGGGAGAATAGCTTCTCAGCGAATCCCTATATGCAGGATACAAGTCAGAAATACCATTCTATCCTCCAAATAGAAACCAGGCTGAGACAAATAGCTAACCTGTGCATCCTTCAGATGGTTAAGTGGTGAGTAGTGAGTAGAACTATTGTTTTCTGACGAAACACGTTGTTGTCTTTTCATGCTGCGAATGGCACGCTGCAGTTTTGCTTTCTTCTTTTTCTTGCTAGCAACCGTACCTTTATTATTTGCCTAAAAAGTGGAAGAGGCAATAAATTTAAAGTCAAAACAAATAGGTTTTCAGAAGTTCCGAAATTCAACAACATATGTTTCACTAGGAAGCAAATATTGCATCGATTCAATTAGTAATGTCCATCCAAAACATATCAAGAGTAGACATATCCAATTAAAAAATTCAGTGCATAATCTAATGAAACACCAATCTCCAGAAAAAAAAAATGTCAACCATTTGGAAACAACAAGTTACAAATGAAAGTGATATTGTCAAATGTCCACATTGTTGTTTGAATTTTTTGCGTAGACGTGTATACATGATATATAAATAGCTCCACCTAATTTTCCAAAAAAATTTATTGGTACATCTGAGTGGTGCTACAAGATATAAACTTAGTTTAAAACCATGGTTTTGTTTCAGAGGGATTTAAAACGTGCATAGGAAGGAATCGACATGCTTCTCTTGGAAAATGGATATACTATATTCCAACGAGTCCACAACAATTTCTAAAAGAAATTTAGGCAATCTTTTGATACTTTTAGTTTAAATATGCTATTGATACAAATGAACAGATATGAAGTGTTGTTTCCTTTATTGTCATTAACATTTCCATGCAATTATCATTGATATTTGTTATCACATTTTACATCTTTTTTTTTTTGGGTGGTGTGTGTGGGTGGGAGGAATAACAGTAATAATGATCATGGCAGCGACCAAAAAGCAGCACAACACAGGTACAATCTAGGTATGCAATTACTCATTCTAACTGGATTAAAATTTACAGTTCAATGTTTTATGATTTTTGGGATTTTCTTTTTTCTGATTATTTGGGCATTCTATTTTGGGGGTCAGCCTGGACCACAGCTATTGATATGGATTTCTTGCTACTGACATGGACCATCAGTATGTATTGGTATCAGATACTGAATCCGTATTTAAAATCATGGCCAAGCAACAAACTCATTTATCCACATTAGCCTTGTGCTAGGCAACCATAATCCTTCTAAAGGAAAAAATATAACATAAAGATATGGGAAGGCTTCAAAGTTGCAGTCAAATTTCTAAAGGTGATCCAAATATTTTACAGGGGCCCATTCTAAATTAACAATCGAATGAAGCATCCAAAAACAGATTTCTCGTGGACCTAAATGAAGTTCATACTAATTGGCCAAATACTCTTCTAACATCTCAGAAAACAAAACTCATAGCATTGTTAGTATGGTATAATAAATTAAATCAGAATAACACACAAAAAAACGAATGATATTGAAAAATATACCTTGTAGATAGCCTCCCTATTGAGAACAACTTGAGGCTTTTGAGGAGTCATATCA
>JAUPMG010000017.1:14776752-14789309 GCA_031762675.1 Pachysandra terminalis | reverse complement strand
CTAGTTATAATTCCGCTGCATGTATCATAAGTAACCATAGTGGATGTTAATTAAGACCTTTAATATCTTAATTTTTAGATCTTAGATAATATCCATTATATATTTAGCATGACTTGGTTAGATATCGCCTTGTCACTCCCAGCTCAATTCTGTTGAGGTGAGGGTTGTGAATCCAAATTCTAGATTTTCAGTTTGGGTCGTGACAGGTAGATAAAGTGGATAAAACTTAGGTCTAAAATATCCCTCTTAGTCTCTGGACTAAAGAGCCATCATGCTCCAAGTCACACTTGAATTATTCATCAGAGATAAAAAATAAAAACACATCAAACTATTGATGAAGAACGAGTTATAAAGGGTGTATCACTCAACGATTTAATGTTGTTAATTGACCGACCAACCCCCTTAAGTTTTTCGATGAACAGTGTTATTGTAATTTCAAAATCCTATTAGGGTCTAACTACAATTATCATAAACTTCAACGGGTCAAAGTATAATTTTCTTAACAAATGTTTTGCGTCACCATATTGGAATGTCACTAAAACTGGAAAAAAAAAATCAAAAATAGTTTGAAGATCTCGAACACATTATCGAAGAGGATGGGTATGACTAACTATTAATATACAAATTGTATAAAAGCATGATGGATAGAAAGATATAGATGGAGTAGAGAGGGACATTAAAAGGGTGGGGAACAAAAGCGTGCAAGTAACGAAGAAAACACTTTGATTAAGGAGGGGCATTGGAAATCTCATGTCGGAGCGAGATTCTGGGAAGACCGCTGGTTGGGGCTGCTGTATGGTGGTTAGATGAAGTAGATCCTCTACAGCACGTGCTTTTTGTAACACTTTTTCACTAATGAGAAAGTGTTACGTTGTTGCGAAGGAAATAGATACTCATATTAGACTTGATCCATGTTGAGTTTAAGGAAAATTGATCGATTTAAGTTGAAGAACGTAAGTATGTGTTCTCTGCAACGATGTGACATCTTTCATTGATAATGAAAGTGTTACAAAGTGATACAGAGAGTAGTGGCATGTTGGAGAGGATCCATTCCGAGTGGCTACATAATTTGTGTGTTCTGAGTGAGGGAATGAAAGCGAGAACGAGAGTGTCAAATTTAAAAATAACTTATGACTCAGAGCTTTTATATATATATATATATACAAATTATATTTTATGTACAAAGATATGATTTAAAATTAACATATATCAACTTAATTTAACATTTTTTTCAAAATAAGACCTATTTATTATGTTTGTAGTTACTACGAAATGATGTAGTTACTCTAGACCTTTCACCTTGCAAGCGACCTTCAAAATAAGCCATGTGGACAATATTCCAAGCTTAATAGCTGTATAAAAGATTTTGCCACGTGTATAAACATCTATCAAATTCTGTTTTAGCTCTTAATAACCTTTTGGGTCGGGTCGAGTTGATAGTTAAGGCACATGAGAAAACCCGGATCCAGCGAAAAGGGTCACGTGACGTTAACTAGTTTGAAATGCCGTTACTGTTAGTGCTGCTGTCTACACTCATTTGCGGAGTTTAAACTTGGAAGGATGGAATCCTAATATGGTATTTCCCTAAATGGGCCGACTTTACTCCGGAACAATAAAAAATAACACGTGGCATACATGCAACGAATCAGATTCAAGTTCAACGATGAGCCAATCTTTGATTAAACCCAACCAAGGCAAATCCACACCATTCGATCATCATGCTTAAGTGCTTCTCCAACTAATAGGGAAAATGAATAGTCAACAAGTAGGAGAAAGTACACGTATCAGACGGCTTTAATCGTCTGTTCCCTCACAAATTTGGGTTATGTCAGGGCCCAATTAATTTACAGAATCCGCCACGTGTACGACCGATATCTAAATCAGGTGTGCATTGATTAAACGGTCAAAGCAGTGCATCGGGGACGATAACACGAAGGGTCAAAATATAATACACCGTATCTGTACCAATTCGCGTACAATTACGAATCGTATTTACAAAATTACCCAAAAAAGAGAGACTACAGAGAAAAAACAGCCGAATACAGTGTACGACAAAAGGGGTGTTTCTGTAATTTAGTGAAACATTTGCCGAGCGACTATTTTTAGCAATTTCCACTCGAAAGGGAAGAAAAGAAAGGGAAAGACCGATTTGTGCTTTTAGTTGAGAGAGAGAGAGAGAGAGAGAGAGAGATGATCGAAGAGGGTACTGTTACTAGAGAGAGAGGTCTTCAACGTGCGCCGGCTAACCTTTCTGCGAATTAATGTTTAAGATTTGACAGCTTCGGCGTTTCGCCGGGAAACTGCTACCGGTAGGACAGTGGTTTAAGACGACGATAAAAGACAGAAAGATCAAAGAAGAGACCCGAAATAGAAAGTAGCTTGACTCTGGGGGGAGGGTGTTATTCTTTGCTTCGGGTTTTCCGGTGAGGAAAACGATCACCGGTATGGAAGAAACGGGAGGGTTTAGGTGTCCCGGACCTTTAGACCCGCGAGCTCAGGAGTTCCGGCCGAGAAATCCGTCTACCCAGAACCAGACTACTACTACTACTACTACTACCCTTCTTCAACCCCAAATTTACTACCCATACCCTTTTTCGGAGATGCAAGTTATGCGGTTCGACGGTGGGGGCATAGGTTACAACCACCAGTCGTCACCTTCGCCGGCGTATTTTAGACCTACTGGTGCAAATCCACCTCTGCCACCACCACTTCCACCGCCTTCAGCCACCGCTACTCGCACGTTGCTTCTGAGCTCTGTCCCCACGGACGTGATGGAAGCGACGGTCCGGAGAGAATTAGAGGTGTTTGGCGAGGTAAGAGCGGTTCAAATGGAAAGATTGCCGGACGGAATCGTGACCGTTCATTTCTACGATCTCAGGCACGCTCAGGCGGCCATGTCAGAGATACGAGAGCAGCACATGCAGCAGCAGGGCCGGTTAAGGGATCATTATAATGCTTTGTTAATGAATAATTTGGGATTCCGAGGGGACAATTCGCCGATGCCGGTCCCGTTACCTCCTCCGGCTCGTGGGCTTATCGCTGGCCGCGCTGTTTGGGCGCAATTTACGGCGCCGGCGGCCGTTTCTGGCCCGGACGAGCATAATCAAGGGACGCTAGTGGTTTTCAATTTGGACGCCGAGGTTTCTCCCAGCAAGGTTAAAGAAATTTTTGAAGCTTTCGGTAAGAAACAAACTTTCAAACAAACTTTCTCGGAATTAATTATTTGGTTGAAATCGAATTGAATGATTCCTTGTATTGTTTTCTTAATAGCTTCAATTTAGAATCATTTTTCTCCTCATTGGGTTTATCTATCTCCTTCTGAAAGATTAATTCGAAATTACAGAAAACGAATCAGAAGTTAAAGAACTGAGAACACTCGAGAATCAGTTTCTTTTTGAGGATCTGTTGTTTCCATATCTAGGGTTTAAATCTCTTTCTCCCATGTGGAACCAGATTTTTCTCGGATCTTAATTTTCTTTACTTTTTTTTATCATATTTATTGTTCCTTCTTCATCCTTTCCTTTCTTACGCTTTGGGATGTTATCGTACTTCTTCTGTGTTTCTGGTTTGTCATTAATTGTAGTAATAATTCAGGGAGTGTGAAGGAATTGAGGGAGACCCCATTAAAGCGGAATCAACGGTTCGTGGAGTTCTTCGATGTCAGGGATGCAGCTAGGGCTCTCTCAGAGATGAACGGAAAGGAAATTCAAGGCAAGGTTCTTATAATCGAGCTCAGTCGTCCTGCTGGCTATGGCAGAAGGTTTTTAAACACCATCTCCACTCGCGTTAACACCAGAAACAGCTTCTGTACGAGAAACGCACCACCACCTCCGCCACCGGCGCAACCACCAAATTCCCGTATTAATCAAGCCCAGCTCCCAAGAAAGAAATCTGGGTTAAGTAGAGGAAACCCTAGTTGGAATTGCAGTCAAAAGTGTAATTATGGGTCCGTGGGGATTGATCATGGAGAGAAAGATTTGAGGAAGAATTCAAATACAAATAAGAACAACAATTTCCGGTCACCGACGATACGGCATCAGCATCAGCAGCAGCCGAGAAACCGGTCGTGTAAGGGTAGACAGAAGAACTCGGATGATTACTATAAGATCAAGGACGATCCGAACGATCCCAGAACCACTGTTATGATCAAGAACATACCAAACAAGTATAGGTATTTCTCATTGCCTATTTGTTTGTTAGGTGTTCATGTTTTTTTTTTCTGGGGATTACTTGGATCTTTATTAATATGCTTCTGTGAGGTCTGAACTGAGATAGGGTTCGACTTGGTTACCTGCTTTTTGATCTGGGTTTTATTTCTTTTTTTCAATTATGGGGTGATGTTGCAGTCAGAAGCTGCTTTTGAACATGCTAGACAACTACTGCATACACTGCAACGAGCAGATTGCCGACCGCGATGATCAGCCCTTGTCTTCCTACGATTTCGTTTATCTCCCCATTGATTTCAAGTAATCTTCTCTATTACTGTACTTGCTTTTTTTTTTTATTTTATTTCTTGAAGGAAGAATCAATGAAAAACTGTTTTTATTTTCCCAGAAATGATCTGTTTTTAACTGTTTTTTTTTCTTGGTTATTCCCCTCTTTCTTCGTAAAATACATAGTAACAAGTGCAATGTCGGATATGGGTTCGTTAACTTAACGTCTCCCCAGACGACATTAAGACTCTATAGAGCTTTCCACTTGCAGCCATGGGAGGTCTTCAACTCCAGAAAGATCTGTGAAGTTACTTACGCTCGATTGCAGGTTTTTTTTTCCTTTCAATCTCCCTTCTGCACGTCTTTTATTTAATTTTGTTTACGAGTTTGTGAAGTAAAGAAACTCATGATAAATATACCGTTTTTTTTCGCTGTTGGGTTTTCTTTTTATAAACCCTAACCTTTTGTGTCATAACCATTTTTAGGGTTTAGAAGCATTGAATGAGCACTTCAAGAACTCAAAGTTTGTGTGTGAGATAGCGGAGTACCTGCCGGTGGTGTTTTCTCCGCCTCGAGACGGGGAGGAATTGACGGAGCCTCTTCCCCTCGTTGGCCACGCGACCCCCAACGCCGCCGCCGTCAATAAGGAACAGCTCAGTTTTATCGTCGACAGTAATAATAATAATAATGATGGGAAAGATGATGAGACGGACGGTGGAGATGATAACGATGATGATAACGGTAGCGATTACGTCGACGATAAAGGTGGCAGCAGCTCGAACGGCTGCGATTATGAGGAAGACGGTGGAGCTCGACTATCGGAGACAGTGTTTGCCCCCATCACCGTCTCCACCACCTCAACGTCCAACGGGTGCTTAACAAGTACCGAGCCTAAGCAGCAGCAACAACCTAAGGCTTTGAGTAGTGCTCAGGTCAGCTGATAACCCATTCACAGCCCATTTCTAACTCCTTTCTCTCTATTTCTCTTCTCTCAACGTGGGGTTTCTTTCCATGTATCTAAATCCAGTAGGAAAAGAGAAACTAAGAAACGTGAGCAGAGAAATTTCTAACATGCAAGAAAGACTTCGAATCTCGAGGATTTCATGGTGGTTTTACTTTTCATGTTTTACCCATTGGAGATTATGAAGCACCGTATGCCTTCTTTAATTTTTCCTATTCTTTTCTCTCCCACTCTGTCCGACACACGCAGGCAAACAGGTACCCTCCACTCTCCACCGCCGTTACATGGCGGACAAATGTCTGCAACCATTAGTCTTACGTCACGTTCCGGTCTTTAGACATAAGTCCTCACGGCAGGTTATCGCTGGTCTCGTGCACGTTTTAGTAAAATCGTTCTTCTCCTGCTACAGTGAGCCTACTTTTAAATACCTGTATACTGGAAAACGATTTTAGCCATATAACAAACATGCTAAAATCACCAAAAATAAAAACCATCAAGAACGTCATTTCTTTTCGTTTCTGCATTATGTATCATTTTGGGCTTTAGCGAACTCGAATTTCGATTTTTTCTGCGAATAATATACTTTTGACCTAATAATTTTTTCTTTATTCAAGGTTATGTTTGGGAAATTTGGATTTTAATAATTTTTTAATGAGTTTTTATATAAAATTGATTAACTATTAAGCAAATACAAGAGATTTGACGAGTTAGCTTGGAGTGTTCTATTATTAAGTAAATAAAAGAGATATGATAAATTAGGTTGGAGTATTGGAGATCACCGACCCGAAATGGATTAGGAGCCTCTTATTAAGTTTAAATTTTAAAATTATTTTCATTAGCTAAAATGTAAATCGTAGGAAACGGTAACGAGGTGGCTACTGCCTCCCTCTGGAGTCCATTACTGTGAGTTGTCCAGTTTTTTCGATGTTTTTTCATAAACAAGAATCGTTTGGCTCGGTAATCTACGTTACCAGTCTTCGAGAATTGATAAGAAAGGTTATAAAGTTAAAGATGATGTAATATGTATTTAGGGTACATGACTGAAGAATTCATTAAACAGTCTTCGCCATGTGATTGTGACCCAGTGCCCAAATCTTCCGGGTCCCACAATTATAATAAATCATTTTACTGTTTGATTATATTTGAGGCTTAAGAACCCTCTGCTTGAGTTCGTCCGTCTCACATCGTAAAGAAAATCTTAGACCAATCAATAGCTTTGTAGTTAGTCTTGTTGTTGATGCATAGGAAATTCAATATATTAAAAGAACTTTAATAAATAACATAAAGGAATCAATATAACCATCATTCTTGAGAATAAAATTACGAAGTTGTCTTAATATAGATTAAATTGTCATTTAGCTGTTTTATTAAGAACGTTTATTGGCAAACAAGATTTGTGAATAATACAAAGAGAAGAGATAAATGAAAAAAGATGTTGAAATAACTGTACATTAGTTAGAACACACGTCTCAGAGCAAGAAACCCTCAGTGTTCGAATAACCCGAAAACTATATCATGTATTGATAAATACACGAATAAATGACTGACTATCCCCCTCTCTCTCTCTCTCTCTCTCTCTCTCTCTCTCTCTCTCTCTCTCTCTCTCTCTCTATGTCTTTACCTACTGTTGTTTTCTATCTCTTGAATTTCTCAGAGACAACTTCTCTCAGAATTTTTAAGATTGTCTTTAATGGAGAATATACTATGCTATTTATAGGGAGTTTACCCTATCAAATTAGGATAGATGTGATTCAATCAAGAGTCCAGAGAGGTGCTTATATATATATATCCCTATGTGTCAGAACATATCTCGAATACCACGTGTATTTCAACACACTTAAGTTATTTCTTGAAAGAGAGACGAGCCACTTCGAATCTACAAACTTGCTTTTTGATAGGTTGCTTTAGATCTAGAAGAACATGGATTAAATGACACATGTAGCATGCATAAAGATCTAAAAGCAACGTTTCTTTTCTTGCCGTCATTCCAAATAAGACAACCCCATTTAAATAAGTTATACAACATATATTATAAATACCTGATGTTTTATCACGTGCTACGAGGAATTCATTCCAATCATTTGAAGTAAAGGAGTCTATTGAATGTCACATCCTCTTCTGGACTTCGTTTATCATGAAGGAACCCCTTTTGGCGGCTATCTGCCATCGAATGACATTATAATAACCATACATCACAAGGTAATCAGTGTTTTCTCAAATTACTCATATAGAGAGTTCAGAGTAAGATTTCTTAGCAGACAACTCGTTTTCATGATCAATAGTCCCTGTAAGGAAGTTTTCTAGGCCTTTTTTAAGTTTAAAGTCTATGCGACCAACTCGAGTGCCTTTGACTTGATGAAATCAGAAGTACACATGTCATTTTATAACTTATTTAAAAGAAACCCAGAAATACAAAGATCTCTTTCAAAGATAACTACTGGGCAATATAAATATGCCTCAGAAGTACCATCCTTTAGGACTTTATTCGAAGTGGGCATATATCAGATGAAATATCATTCGAAGTCAACTCCTAAAGATAAATAACGATGACTTCAAAGTATAAAATAGGTTTTTAAAAACATATTGGGGTTGATGAATCCCTATCTTTGTCCTTCAAAATACTCTCAAGTGTAAGTCTTGAAAATCCATAACTATCACTCGAAGATGACATATGGAGAGGTAAAAACATGACTTCGAAATACTTCTTTGTGAAGGTACTTCAAGATCAATGAAGTTGAATCTATAATTGTCACTCAAGGGTGACGTATGGAGAGAATAACATGACTTTGAAGTATTGATGACCCCTCAATTTGAAAATTCAAATTAGACAAATAAGATGAAGCCATCTGGCATCACCCGTCAAAATCTATTTCTTTTCCCGCCTTTAAAACATGTATACGGATATGAGGAAGTACATCAGCTTTGGGAAGTAAAATATTTGACCTTGACTAACGGATATAGAGATGATTTTGATCTTATTCCATCTCCGAGAATAGACTTTATGATCTAGACTCGAGATTGGGTAAAGACAACTCGATCCTATTCCATATCCGAGAATAGATTTTATGATCTAAACTCGAGATTAGATGGAGACAACTCGATTCTATTCCATATCCGAGAATAGACCCTATGATCTAAACACGAGATCGAATAGGGACAATTCGATCATATCCGAGAATAGACTCTATGATCTAATCTCGAGATCGGTTAGAGGCTACCCAATCTTATCAGAACAGACTTTATGACCTGATCACCAAATCCGATAACAATCTCACCAAGAAGACCTTATGATCTCACAATGATATCATTTTCACACAAGGCTATAGTGGCCTAACTCACCCCCGACATAGGCAATTCGTCATTAAAATCATGATTCTGATATAAACTTCAGCAATCCATATCACACTGTTATATTGAAAGGTTACCCAAGAAACAATGGCATTATTCCAGTCATGGAGCAAAATAAGACTCCATCCTACATCCTAAGGCCCAAAGCAAAAATGACAATTTCGGGATAGTCATACATCAAGTATAAAACACCCGAGATCGCATGTTGAGTTGTGCTACAATATCAAGTCATGACTTGACTCAATATTGTGAAGCACTACACTCGTAGTCGAGTTGAAATCGTTTTATTCAAGGAATTATCCTTAGAATATCTCACTCGAGGACAACGTCCCGAACTTCTTAAATCATTTATATAATAAGAAAAAAAGAGGGAAATCGAGATGCCTAAAGGAATGGTGACCCATAGGGATGTCCCATCAAACCCATAGCAATTGTTGGCAGTTGACCAGACCTACGTAGGCGATGTCATATCAAAAGGGACTGAGCACAAGGCAGAGATTGCTTGCACATTTGTATAAAGTGATAAGTGACAGTCGAGGTATGGGTCAGGACACGTGGAATCATCCTACCATGTCTAGCCCTAGATGACTGACACTTGTCACTTAGACCTTGTCCGGGAATTTTGGCTATGAAAGCCCTCTTTCTCATTTAAACGGAGGATCAACACTTGGTGCAATCTAGAATCGACTGACAGATTTGAAATTTCTGACTTAGAGGGTTCCCTACCTTTGTGCCACCTCTGAATCTATTCCTTGGGATCTTCAACCCTTCTCTTTAGTCTGTTGGTGATTTGACCTGAAATACACGGAAACCTCGTATTAGAACGGCTGACAAAGTTTAGGCCATTACGAGACAGGCATTCGAACTTATATTCCCTCTTTGGTTAACCACTCAGGAAATGACACCTGTCATCTCGAGTCATCTAGCTAATCTCTTTTGTTAACCGATTTTGGGGATCAACAGTACTCCTTAATGAGGGTACTTCAAAGTTAACGAATAAAAAGTGTACTTCCATATCTGTCACTCAAATGTGACATGTGAAGAAGTAATAACATGACTTCGAAGTTCTCCTTTCTGAGGGTACTTCAAAATTAGTGCAATCGTCATCTGGAAGTGTTCTTTCGGGAGGAACAAAATGTGTACTTCGAGAATTCCTTAAATAAGGATTTATAAGTAATAAACACATAATCTTTGAGAATGACTAACCTTTGACGACTTGACCATCTCGAAGTGGTTAGTTTTCGAATTCATCTCCTGGAGGTGGTTGGTCTGTGATTTGAACAAAACAGAAGGAAATATGTCTCCTTCGCCTTTCCTACAAGAAAAATTATAGATGGTCTTTCGAAGTCTATGGACATGATCCAAATACTACTTCTAAGTTAAAATGTTTAAAGTGTGCCTTCGAATGCTTATCTTTAAAGGATTTCTTTCGAAGTACATAATAAAGTAACAAGGTTACTCGAAGTCTCTTCTGGAGAATGAGAAATTATGACTTCGAATCTTGACTTAGAGATTTGTATATTTGAAGGGTTCATTAGGGGTAGTATATTCCTATCATTGTTCTTGGGAACGTATCTTGTTTTGTCTTGTAAGAAGTTCAAAATATTGATAGCCAATATTTTTAGATTTTGGACACGTGGAATAGTTTGGTATAATAAATCGTATCCAAATGTAACTTTTTAGAAAAGTTTTACCTTTTCAGGTGATAAGGACAGTCATATCACTGACACGTTCTAAAAGTTACTTTTTTCAAATCAAATCAGCGTACGTGCATTATTACAACTGATATATGTGAAGCAAAAAATGCAACCCATATTTATAAAGCAAAAAAGCAATAGTTGATTGCTTTAACAATGATCCAGTATATATAAAAATACCTAAAGTCCAATACACACATGGTAAGATGATGCTACTTGTTTGATAGAATTAAGTAAACTTTCTTATCACCAGTATCTAATTAATTATCCTCTATTGTCACTTAGTGTGAGTATATATATATATATATATATACATTTGCTTACGTGACACTTTTACCTGAGGTGGTATGATCTTTACCGCGTCCGTACGTCTGCAGCGCTAATGCAGGTTATATAAGTGCGTCGCGTCGTCTCGCTTCAAAACTCCAATTCTTCTCTTACCATGATTTTTCTCAGTCCTCCACGTAATCAGATGCTAATTTTATTTTATTTCTTTTCTGGGAGATTTGGGTCAAGGAATATCGTGACAAACATTTAATGCTCCTGTCGTGCACCTTTTCAGAGAAAGAAAGCAGTTCCTTGACGTGATGGGGTTCGTCGTTCCACCTGACCTGCCACATCAGCAGGCTTCGAAGTTTGGTTATGGTGCAGCACAACCTCATATGGTAAGTATATCAATGGTGATTGGTGACAGCTATGGGTGTGTTGACCAATGATATAATACAGAGCACGTACAGAGAGACATCTTCTCTCCGAGCTTTATATACAGAATTGAAATTAAACAGATTCTTTGCGGTTGTGCCCGGCGGTTTATACCGAAAACCAGACAAACCAAATCCAAAAACACATGTACTATTAGGCTTTGTACACACTAAAATACTAATGGCTAATCTAGTGACTCCCATGTCAAATGGAGGGTTTGGATTGGACAACTCACACCAAGAAACAAAAGCTGTTAGTGCAGAAAACCTTTTGCTTTAGTTATTAGAATAGAGTTTTCATAAATAAAAAATACATGTATATACACATATTAATGTGCTTTATATATACTTATAGTATGTTAACATAATCAATTGGAGATCATAGCATATATTATATAATGTTTTGTTTATATTTGAACAAAAAACTGAATTTTTGAGCTTGGATGCTACATGTCCCACCACCAAGTAGGTCATTGGTGTGGAGCCCAAGGTATAATGTCTCGGGATCAAGGATCGGACCAGTCTTGACCGATCCCAATTCGGACCGGGGATACTGGTCGGTACAAACATTGGATCCTCATTTTTTTAAATTTGGATCGATCGGATTGACGATACCGGTTGGGACCGAATCGATCCAAGTCGATACCAATTGGACCATTCCATTTATAAATTAGAAAAAAAAAAAAAAAAAACATTAGATCGGTTGGACGAGTTATACCGGTCACTAGACCAGTTGTATTGGCTGGTCTGTACTAGTATCGATTGGATCGATCTGATCCAAAGCCTCAAAATACAACAGTTGTATCGTGGCTTGAGATCGGATTGGTCTGGCCGATTCCAGTACGAACTGGTCGGTACGGACCAGACCGGTCCGTTCCTTGAAACCATGGTGGAGCCCATCCGTTTTTATTTTTTATTTTTTATTGTATAGTTTGTTGAATAGAATATCATGTAATATAAATGGATAGGAAGCTATGTGTCTCGTTACATCACCAATATGTATGTACTCTACAGAGCAGAGCATCTTCTCCTTCAGTTGTTCACATGTGGTTTGGAATTTGGATCAAAGAGAAAAAGAATAAAGAAAAATGTTGAAAAGAGGTGATGGAGAAACACAAAAGGTGCTGTCTTGCCTTTTGTGACAAAACAAGTCGAATGATTGGCGGGCTCTTCACCATTTTGAATCCCGTAACAGTAGCTTAAATATATCCAAACCAACTCTGTGCAGCGCTGCTGCATGCTGCTGCTGCTTATTGCTACCTTATTCTCGATGGGCTCACATCCTCTACAGCTCAAGGGTTACAGCAATCCAGACAACACCGTTGGATTGCTGCCACGTAGGTACCTCAATGGTACCCATGTGTTATTAGAAAGGGTACCCTTAAAAAAGGGTACCCATGTGTTATTCAAGATAAAA
>JAUPMG010000017.1:14758634-14769757 GCA_031762675.1 Pachysandra terminalis | reverse complement strand
GCTAGTAGTTGAGAGCCAACAGTTATAAATAAAGAGTCTGTACTTAGTCTTTTATTACTTCAAATCATAACTTATCTCTGTTTTTTTTTATTGAGTAATAAACCATTGTGTTCTTCATTATTTCTTTAACATCATTCTTCAATTCATTACTTGATTTATGACATATAGCTCTCCTTGCAATTTCATCCAAACACTGAAATTCAACAGGAACGGTTGAAATTCAACAAGGAAACTTGAAATTCAACCAGAACTACAACGGAAGAGGAAGAACAACAGCATCTCGATCAAAATTTTCGCTAGGAACATGGAACCGGAAAATGCGAAAAGCCTTGAACTCAAATTCACACCTACATGTTGAAATTTTGAATTGTTGATCGAACTGGCTTGCCCCCAAAAAATAGTTGATCTTACACTTCCTAAAGAGAATTCGTTGTTTCTTTCTGAAGAAGATTCAGAAGAGAGAACTGCGAGCTGTGATCGCATTTTTTCGTCTTTTCTGTTACTCAAAGAAGCCTGGATTATTTTATTTTATGGTAAATCACACAAACCTCTCTTGAGGTTTGGTAAAGTTGCATATTCCTCCCCACATTTATGAAAACATTTTCCCAGAAAAAAGATAAAAAAATTAATTTCAAGGGTATTCTAAATTGTAGAGTTAGTTGCTTAATTATTCCTAATAAAAAATTTTCTGATTTCCTATTTTATACTAGGGCTGTTGATGGATCAGATCGTGATCCGAGTTCGAGTTCGAGTCTGATCCAAAAAATGGAATTAGTAAGGGATTTTCAATAAGATTTTATAGGATTAGATCCTACTTTAATCGGATCAAATCCAGATGTAGGTTGATTCGATTCGACAAGTCTCTCGCCTTGTGGTGTACATTGACCTCATTTTTCCTCTTTGCTTTCTCTCTTTCTCCTGTATTATTACAGGCTACATTCGAGAAGAAACATTCTTGATAGGACAGTTGCGCGACAGTTTAGGCTATCTTGAAACAGATTTTTTGGACTATATCTTACTGATGCAATTGTAGTGGTGAACTTTTATCATATCTATTCAAGCATTTGAGTTTATCGTTGGTTACAAATTCTACATCACTAATACCTTTCTCATTTGTTGAGATTTAGCAAGTGTCCTTTTACTACAAAAGTCTGAAAGGAAGGAAACATTGTATCTGATCGGACTACTACTTTGGCAGATGCAAGCAATCCAACCCATACTAATTGGGAGGGGAATACATTTGCATCAATTGATTAGGGGATCATTGTTTGAAATGTGGAAGCTGCAGTATACATTGACGCACGTCATGTATTTATAAGCATACATGGATACACATCATGCGTCTACACACATCATGTTTTCTAGAAATTTGGATGTATTGTTTGTGTGCATGAATGTTACAACCAATGCTGCAAACTTCACTCCATATGATATGCTCCCATTGATTAGTAGCAATATTGCAGCCTCCAATTATTTGGAGTGAGATGGCTAAAGCATCGATTGTAGTGTGCGTCTGTGCACGTCACACATCCACAGACATGCGTGAATGCACGTCACACATCTAGACTTCTAAAAGGTTTGACAAGTGACATGTATCTATGCACTTCTATCGATGCATGACGTATACAGATGCACACTACAACTGATGCTTCTGCCATCTCGCTCCAGACAATATCCAGTCCAATATTACACATACGACACGAGATAGATGATACCGAATGGCAAGTGTCTTCCTACTCTCATTACACATTAGCAAGATTCTACTAACAATTTTTGCACATTGAATAGGTTCGCTACTTGGACCCTTCTCCCGAACCCATGGCACCTAGCCTTTCTCTCTCACGTTCCTTTCTTTCTCCCTTCACTTCACTTTCTTTCCCTTTCCTTTAGTTTTCTTAATCTTTCAAAATCAAAAAATTCATTTTATATAAATAAAAAAAAGACCTTCTATTCTGAGCAACAACATACACAACACAATGAGCTTCAATTGGAATATACGTACAAACATTCACTACAGCATCAAGGGAAAAACAAAACAAGTGTTCGATGATTTGCCTCTCCTCGCTACACCCACACATCTGCACTTCGAACATTCACCATCGGATACGTATAAATCTGTAAAGATCGGGTCCCGCACTTCTTGTTTATGTGTCCAGCAGTGACTGATAGTCATGGAGATGCACACGTACAGCTATCACAACTCATGCCTAGGTGGGGCTCATTTGAATAAATTAGGGTAAATTGCACTTAGACCACCTGTGTTTTTTGATTTAAACAAATAATTTATTACGAAGATATGATAGTAATTACAATATTTAGGTTAACGGCGTCTATCCAAAACTCTGACGGACAGTGTTATTGCCATTTCAGAAAACACGGGTCTAAGTACAATTCACCCAATAAACTATTAAGCCGTATCCGGTGGAAGTTAAGACAAAGAAAAGATCTCCAAAGCCAGAAAAGATTATGTGAGCAACATAAACTGGTTGGAATTATGGAAAACAAACAACATTCCCACACGACCAATTCTAATATATCCCTCACAACATTGCCGGCTATTTATCCATCAATCATTCCCATTTGGCATTAGAAATAAACAAAGAGACAAGCAAGGCTGACGATCCTCAAGTCGGCACTTTACTATAAGAACCAGCTTCCTCGATCAGATTTTACTTACAAACTATAAAACTATGTCACGACCTCATCATCCAAGTGATCATTGATTGAATGTTTGTTTAGTCGCTTTCTTAGTTATAGGGAGGTTATTGAAGAAGGCTAAGAACATCTTGAATTGATCAAATGGGGAATGAAGACGCCGGCGTTTCCCTTTTCCAGATATTCAGATACGCCGACGGCGTAGACAAGCTGTTGGTGTTGATGGGAATCTTGGGAAGCATTGGTGATGGGCTGATGACTCCTCTGAGTATGTATGTTCTTGGCGACGTGATCAATGACTATGGAACCAAAACGGTTGATCTCTCTTTCTCCCATGATGTTGTGAACAAGGTATATTATAAGCATATAGAATCTGGTTAGAACTTATAATGTATATATATATATGTGTGTGTGATTGTTAAGAAAGAAAGATAAACAAGCTGAAGAAAAAATCAAGCACACAAAAGACAGATTTATGTGGTTCGACAAGTAGTGCCTACGTTCCCAAATACACACCACGTTCTATTATTCTTCAAAACTAAGAAAAAATAAATTGTTACAAAGAGCAGAGGCAAAAAGTATGATACATACCCTGTAGTTAGGGCTAAGCGCAACAAGTGAAATTACTATTATACCCTTCAACCCCCAAAAAATCCGGGTTTGAGGGCGAAGTCGATGCACCTCCTTCGGGCAGAGGGCTTTGCTCTTGCAACCACCGCGAACTCCGTGCCGAGCTCAACCGGTGGAGTCGATGTCTGGATCATGAGTACTTCCCGAATGCCTCAGTAACATCAGCCTCCGCATAACCATAGTGTTTAAACTCAATATCAGATCGGGATCATCTAGGTTCGATACCAAGTTGAATCGACGATGCAACTTGAGATTGGACGATCCAAAACATGGCCCATTTTTTTATTTTTATTTTTTAAAAAACATTTTGAGAGATTGTCAGACGATCCAATATGCATCGTCCAAACTGACTCGTCCAAAATTGAGTCAGATCGTCTAGATCGTACAATCTGACTAGGTTTCGAACCGAGTCAGCTAATTTTTAATGAGTTAAGGATCAGCTTGGGATCGCGACTAATCCCGAGTTGGATCGGCCGATCCTTCACATCATGCACATGAAAACAATGATCTCGTTGTGTTTTGCCATTGTTGCACTTCCTAGTTTTTACTAATAGTCTTTAATTACTCTTTCCTTCCTTCTGGGTAGTGATGATAGAAACTGAAATGAAAATATTATCTGCAGAATACACTGATGCTTGTCTACATTGCTGTTGGAGTCGGAATATCTGCTTTTGTTGGTAAGTAATTAGCCTCTAAGGAACTGAATTAAATTGGGTGCCTGCACATTTTTTTATTTTTATTTTTTACCATTTTGATGATCTACAGTTTGCTAGACTGAGAATCCATGTTGTTACATTCCTGTGTTTATTTGATTCGATTTGCAGAAGGATTTTGTTGGACAAGAACAGCTGAGAGACAAACATCCCGTATGAGATTGGAATATCTGAAATCGGTTCTCAGGCAAGACGTCGGCTTCTTCGACAGCCAAGCAGATTCTTCCACGACTTCCCAAGTTGTCACCACCATCTCTTCTGATGCCCATTCAATCCAAGATGTCCTAGGAGAGAAGGTTTAATTAATTTAACAGAAGAAACCTTTCAATTCTTTCATTCTCTTGTTAATTTTCTAGTACTTCTTGTTGATATTACAATTTCTGGGTTTCTTGTGGTGCAGATACCCAACTGCCTTGCTCACCTCTCATCCTTCTTCGGCCACCTCGTAGTCTCTTTCCTACTATCATGGCGACTCTCACTGGCTGCCCTTCCATTCTCCCTCATGTTCATCATTCCGGCGCTTGGATTCGGGAAAGTTTTAATGGGTCAGGCAATGAGGATGAAAGATGCTTATGGAGTCGCAGGTGGGATCGCGGAACAAGCGATTTCGTCGATCAGAACCGTGTTTTCCTACGTAGGGGAGCGTCAAACACTAGAGAAGTTCAGCCATGCTCTCCAGCTGAGTATGGAGCTTGGTATAAAGCAGGGATTTACAAAGGGATTAATGATAGGCAGCATGGGAATGCTGTTTGCAGCTTGGGCTTTTCAGGCTTGGGTAGGAAGTTTTCTGGTTATCGACAAGGGTGAAAAGGGCAGCGCCGTGTTCATCGCCGGATGCTGTGTCATCCTAGGAGGACTGTGAGTTATCCTTCTAACTGCTCTTACAAATTTCAGGTGAATTGCAGGAGGTGCATGATCATGTTAGGCTTCACTTGCACTCTCTAAGCATTAGTCAAAACCACGTTTTAACTTTCACCGGCATGTCGCGGCATGCCGGTGAAATTTTGCCAAAATGGTCCCCAGCGAAATGAAATGTTGGGGGAATTCGTTGATCCTCCTTTTCCCTATTTTGTCAAATTTTCGGTAAAATATAAAAAAATTTGACAAAATATAGTGAAATATTTCTCCAACTTGATGAAATATTCCGCCAAGTTGGTGAAATATCGTGAAATTTCGCTAGAAAAAATCTGGCAAAATATCTGGTGATATCGAAATGTAAGGGGGATTCTATGAATTCTCCCCTTCTCCCCATTTTGTCAAAATTTTGGTGAAATATAGCAAAATTTTAGTAAAATATAGTGAAACATTTCTCTAACCTAATGAAATATTCTGCAAAGTCCGTGAAATATCGCAAAATTTCACCAGAAAAAAAATCTGGCAAAATGTCCGGCGGTATCACAATGTAAAGAGGATCCACTGAATTCCTTCATTTTCTCCATTTTGTCGAAATTTCGATGAAATATAGCAAAATTTTGATAAAATATTTCTCCAACCTGATGAAATATTCCACCAGGTCGGTGAAATATCGCAAAATTTCACCAGAAAAAATCTGGCAAAATGTAAAACGATATCGAAATTTAAAACCTTGGTCACAACTTACTGTTCTAGCTTTGCAACTACAGAGCTTTTATGAGCGCACTTCCGAATATCACCTTCTTCGCAGAGGCGACGTCTGCCGCTTCCCGGATATTCAAGATGGCCGGAACTCTTCCTGCCATAGACTCTGAAGACCAAAAAGGGAAAGTACTAGCATATGTGAGAGGAGACATTGAGTTTAAAGATGTTGATTTCAGTTACCCATCAAGACCTGATTCCCCCATCCTACAACAATTCAGTCTTAAAGTTCCGGCCGGTAACACCGTAGGTCTCGTCGGAGGAAGTGGTTCTGGCAAGTCCACGATCATTTCGTTGCTCGAAAGGTTTTACGACCCAGTAAAAGGAGACATGTTCTTGGATGGGTACAAAATAAAGAGACTTCAGCTTAAATGGCTGAGATCCCAGATAGGCTTGGTGAATCAAGAGCCAGTTCTGTTTGCAACATCCATAAAAGAGAATATATTGTTTGGAAGTGAAGGAGCTTCAATGGATACTGTCATGAGAGCGGCTAAGGCCGCAAATGCTCACGACTTCATCAGTAAATTACCCGAAGGATTCGAGACTCAAGTAAGCTCATGACTTCTAATCAATCCTCCATGGAACAAACCATTTTCCTTTTTTTCTTTCTTGGCGAATCTTGATTGATTTTCCTGCAGGTTGGCCAATTTGGATTTCAATTGTCTGGAGGGCAAAAGCAAAGGATAGCCATAGCAAGAGCTCTACTAAGGGACCCAAAAATTCTTCTCCTTGATGAAGCTACAAGCGCGTTGGACGCGCAGTCGGAAAGAGTGGTACAGGATGCCTTGGATCAAGCATCGAAAGGAAGGACAACAATCATCGTCGCTCATCGTCTCTCCACTATTCGTAACGCGAATTTGATTGTGGTTCTTCAGTCAGGGAAGGTAATTGAAGCAGGCTCTCATGATGAGCTTATCCAAATGAACAATGGAGGAGGTGGGGAGTATTCCAAAATGGTGAAATTACAGCAGAAGGCAAGCCAAAATGGAGATTCAGGTCAATCCCATTTTCCAACAGAAGGAAGGAATCAGAATCACCACAGGATGATCAGCGCCCCGAGTCCGATCAGCCAAAGAACAAGCAGACAAGGCACCCCAGTGTACCCCTTCAGCCCTGCACATTCCCTGAGCCCGGCATACTACTCCGTCGAAAGCCGCTACTATGGTGATCCAATTGAAGAAAATCCAAAGCAATCTCTGTATCCTCCTCCTTCCCAATGGCGGCTGCTGCGGATGAACGCGCCGGAGTGGAAGCAAGCCTTACTTGGATGCTTAGGAGCTGTTGGCTTTGGAGCAGTTCAGCCTGTTCACGCCTACTGCTTAGGAACAATTGTCTCAGTTTATTTGACCAAAAACAACGACAGCCATATCCGATCGGAGACCAAATTCTATTGCCTGATCTTCTTACTGCTAGCAGTTCTCAGCTTCATCTTCAATCTCCTCCAGTACTACAACTTCGGAATCATGGGAGAGAGACTGGTTAAACGGGTACGCGAAAAAATGCTCGGAAAGCTGCTGACTTTCGAGATTGGATGGTTCGATCAAGAGGAGAACACAAGTGCAGCCATTTGTGCCAGGTTAGCCACTGAAGCTAGCCTGGTCCGGTCCCTTGTTGGCGACCGTATCGCATTGCTAGTTCAGGTTTTTGCCGCGGCTTCCCTAGCTTTCGTGCTAGGACTAGTCGTTACATGGAAGTTATCCATTGTGATTATTGCTACTCAGCCTTTACTGATAGGGAGCTTCTACTCGAGGAGTATTCTGATGACGAGTATGGCTGAAAAAGCCAGGGCTGCACAGAGTGAAGGAAGCCAGTTAGCAAGCGAAGCCACCGTTAACCACCGGACGATAACTGCCTTCTCTTCACAAGAAAGAATATTGGATCTCTTTAAGGCTACCTTGAAGGGTCCTAGGAAGGAGAGTATCAAACAGTCATGGCTTGCAGCTCTTGGGTTGTTCAGCTCCCAATTCCTCACAACCACCTCAATAGCATTGACTTACTGGTATGGGGGGAGGCTACTGATTCAAGGAGAAGTAACTCCAAAGCAAATGTTTCAGGCTTTCTTCATCTTGCTGAGCACAGGGAAGAACATTGCCGACGCCGGAAGCATGACTTCTGATTTATCCAAAGGTAGTACTGCCATCAGTTCAGTTTTCGCAATCATAGACCGGAAAACGGAGATCAACCCCGATGACCAAGAGGGGATCAAGGCTAGGAAGACGATTAAGGGACGTATAGAGCTAAAGAATGTGGTCTTCGCTTATCCGTCGAGGCCAGAGCAGATGATCTTCAATGGCTTGAGCCTCAAGATCGATGCCGGAAAGACAGTGGCACTGGTTGGGCAGAGTGGTTCGGGGAAATCCACCATTATCGGGTTGATAGAGAGATTCTACGACCCTCTCAAGGGGTCAATACACATAGACGAATCCGATGTCAAGAGCTACAACTTGAGACTCCTGAGGTCACATATAGCACTGGTCAGTCAGGAACCTACTCTGTTTGCCGGAACCATCCGCGAAAACATTTCCTACGGGAAACCAAACGTTACAGAAGCTGAACTAAGGAAGGCAGCTATGCTTGCCAATGCTCATGAGTTCATAAGGTAAGGATCCCTTCACCCTCTCCAGATTTCCTTTCAGTTTTTCTTTTGATGAAACAAAAACATGGTTTTGTTCATTGCAGCTCTATGAAAGAAGGGTATGAGACCTACTGTGGAGAAAGGGGGGTTCAGCTATCAGGCGGTCAGAAGCAGAGGATAGCACTTGCTAGAGCAATACTGAAGAACCCAGCAATCCTGCTACTGGATGAGGCAACCAGTGCCCTTGACAGTTTGTCCGAAAACTTGGTTCAAGAAGCACTGGAGAAGATGATGGTTGGAAGAACCTGTGTGGTTGTAGCTCACCGGTTATCCACGATACAGAAGTCAGACACCATTGCTGTGATCAAGAATGGCAAGGTTGTGGAACAGGGTTCGCATTCGGATCTACTCACTAAGGGACGCGGTGGATCATACTACTCCCTAATAAAACTGCAAAACGGCGCATCATCCCCTTACCGATAAACCGCCAATAGAGTGAAGATCATTTGCAAGAGATTCAGGTTCTATCATTTAGCAGTATTCCTACATATGAAGATTATTATAAGCATGTTTTCCATTCAATGAAGAACAAAAGTTCAATGTTTATATCAAGAAGGAATCCTATAACAACAACAACAACAAACAAACCCTTTCTCATTTATGCCATAGTTATCAACAAGCATACTACACAGCCAAAAACCATAAATAAGAATGCCAAATAAATTTTTTTTTTCTCCAATACCATCACCAAACTCAGGCATGAATTTTACATTTGGTTAAGAAAATTTACCCGGCTCGTATTCTATCTAACCGATCAACGCTCTTCCGTGCCCTTTCCAATTGGTGATCATTGCTTTTCCGGGACTTCTCGATGCAGTCTACACTTCTCCGAGATCTCTCCAGTTGGTCAAAAGGGATCCTTAACTTCTCTAACTTGTCAATACTATTCGACTTAAAATCACGACTTTTCAGTTTTTCAGACCTGTCCGTGCTCTGCCTTGGTTTCTCTCTCCGGTCAGTGCTCTTCCTTGAAGCCTCAAAACAGTCGGTGCTTCGCCTAGACTGTTCAAACTGGTCTGTGCTTTTCCTTGAGCTGTTCCTTTGGGAAGGTGATTTCTCGACTGTTGTTATGAATTTCTTGAGATGCCTAATATACTCCGGATAGAGCTCCAAGTCACAGTGGTTTCCTCCCTTAAGCCATAAAGGCTCATACTTTTCTTTACATAGTTCCCATAGCTGCTTACCATGAGAGCAGTCAACAACTTCATCAGATGTTCCCTGCAAAATGATATGAAGAGATGCGGGACAGCTTAAACAATTGTCAAATGAAAAGATTAAATTACCAACTCGGCAGTAAGACATAAGGGCATGCTCCTAAATGAATGACTCGGTCATCTATTACAACTGAAAGAGCTAAATATCAAACTAGTGGTACCATTGAAACTTTTGAAACTGTCACAACAGTTCCACAAAGTTTATATCATGGAAAAAATCCAATGAGTTAAGAGAAATTGTTTTGAAATTTTAGTTTGCAGATTTTCATAAAAATAAAAAATGACCCTTTTAAAAAAATAAAATAAATTCATGCAGCAATATTTTACAATGATGATTAAGAAAATTAAAAGCAATGTGATTAACGTGTACATACATAAATAGATATTCAAAAAATAGCAAATTAATTGAGAATAATCAAAACCTTATCGCTATCAGTTGAGATCATGTCATGGACTATGAGTCTTATGACATGCCAATCATATACATTGTCAAGCCATTTGAACCAAGGTTTTAAATTTCGATATCGCCAGACATTTTGCTAGATTTTTTCTGGCGAAATTTCGCCAACTTGGAGAAAAATTTTGCCAGGTTGGAAAAATGTTGGGGAAATATTTGCTATATTTCACTATATTTTGACGAAATTTCGCTGAAATTTAAAAAAAAAAAAAAAAAAAGAGGGGGGGGAAGGTGAATTCGCTCAATTCCCCGCACATTTCATTTCGCTGGTGAGGGGGCATTTTGGCAAAATTTAGCCGGCAACACTAATATTCTTATTCCAAAGAATAATGATGGTTCTAGCCATCAATATTTTCTATTCCCTGTTTTTGTTCTCCCTTGCATACCGGATAAAACCCAGAGATTCATGAACTAAATAAGAAAAAATAAAATTATTAGAATGTCCATAGATTTTTTGTTTACCACTTCAAGAACTAAATTCGAGTTCGTGCAGCAGTGATTAGGTTCAAAATAATAATGAAGATAAGATATATTCAAAAGCATATGCTAGGAACGGGTGGCATTTTAGTAGTTACAAATATATATATATATATTAAAGGCGTTTGAGGCGCACGCCTCGGGGCGTGGCGTTAGCAAAACGCCCTGAGGCGCATGCAAATAGCGTGAAGCACTTGAGAGGCGTACGCCTCACCCAGTGAGGTGTTGGTGTGGCGCACGCCTCACGCTATATTGGACACCTCGGCCATGAGGCGTGCGCCTCATGTGCATACAGCATAATAAAAAAAAAAATTAGATTCTTTTGTCTCTTTACCAAAACTGAAGACAAAAAAACCTGAAGACAAACAAAACATTGAGAAGAAAAAGTAAAACTAAGAAGAAAGAGCTTGGAGAAGAAAAGGAGAAATTAGGGCTTCTACCTCCAACGACGAAGAAAACTCACTCGCACTCACTCAGCAGCTTCCGCATCCAGGTATGTCTCTCTCTCTCTGATTTTTTTTTTTTGCTGAAACCCTCTCTCGCGTGAATCGCGATACTCTCTCTCTCTCTCTCTCTCTCCTTCGTCCTCTTCGTAGAGAATCAAGTTTTCTTTTTTTTTTTCCTGAAACATTCTCACGATCTTGGTTTTGCGATGCTCTATTTTTCTGTTTTCTTTTTTGGTTTCCCCTTCTCTCTCTCTCTCTCTCTCTCTCTCTCTCTCTTTCTCT
>JAUPMG010000017.1:14741774-14758534 GCA_031762675.1 Pachysandra terminalis | reverse complement strand
ACTAATGGAATTGGAGTATAAGTACTTTTGTTTTTTGAATTATTTTAGTGTTGAATTTGTGATTTCATTTATTTTTTTTATTTTTGTACCTTTTTATATAATTTATTTATATTTATATAGTGGGTATTATGATTTATTATATATTTAATAAATTATTTTAGAATTAAAAATATAGATGCTCATGAGGCTTACGCCTCGCCTCAACCCCAGATCTAACGCCTCGCCTCACGCCTTAGCGTTTAAAAACATTGATATATATATATATATATTTGATCGATAACGAAGATTATATAAATAGAGAAGAAGAATATGCAGAAACAAGCAAGGTAGTCAGTTCCCCAAGACACAGAACCAACTACGCAGAAAAAACAGAAAAGGAGTGATAAAAGAATCAAAAAAAAAAAAAAAAAAAGCAGTACAAAGAACTACATCGTAATGATGGTCTCCCAACATTTGACAAGGTCCGAAGAAGTCACGTTTTGAAATTCTAGAAGAGCCCTACACCAAGCAACCATAGTACCCACAATCAAATCAATAATACGGTTCAGACTCCTCCAAGAATTCTCAAAAATCCTTTTGTTGCGCTCACCACATAAATGCCATAAGATGCAGAAAAACAGCACCTTGAAGATACTCCATCCCTTTTTCCCCAAAGCAGAAAAATACCATTGATCAAAAAGATCTCTCACATGGGGCCCAAACCAAACCAGCATTCTTAACAAAGAAAGCCCACACCTTAGCAGCAAAAGCACAAGAGGGAAAGAGATGGTCAACGGATTCTTCATTATGCACACACATCACACAAACCTGAGGGGACAAAGCCATGAATTTTCTTCTCCTTTGAAGATTATATGTAGTGTTAATACGAGTAAGAAAAACAATCCACACAAAAGCCTTAACTTTAAGAGGGACTTTAGAATCCAAAAGACAAGAAGTGGAGAATGGAAACAGAGGATTAGGACTTATCTTCCGGATAGAGCCAAAAAAAGATTTACATGAGAAATTGCCACTGGGATCCAAACGCCAAACACAGGTATCAAGGAAGGCCTCATCAATAAAAACATTTTTAAGGAGGTCAAAGAGATTGCCTAACTCTTCCACCTCCACTGATCTAAATTCCCGACGGAGAGGAAGATTCCAAGAGAAGCCCGAAAGAGACCAACTCAAGACATCAGCAACTAGGGACTCCTGACAACAAACTAATCGGAAGACTCTAGGAAAGCAAGAAGCCAAGGAATTCTCTCCCCACCAGACATCAGTCCAAAAACGAATAGACACCTGAGCCCACAGAAAATTTAACCTTGATGAAGAACACAGGAAAAAGAGAGGTAATATTCTTCCAAGCACTAGTTGATTTAATATTTTCCCTAGGGTTGACGTCCCACCCATTTGAATGAACACCAAATTTACTTGCAATGACGGAACGCCACAGAGCCTTCTTCTCAGTGCTAAATCTCCATAACCATTTGCCCAGAAAAGCCTGATTCCGTGAGTAAAGATTGCCTAGGTTAAGTCCACATCTCTCCCTTTCCTTACACACATCAGCTCGTTTCACTAAATGATCCTTTTTAGCCCCACCACCCTCCCAAAGAAAATCTCTCTGAATTTTCTCCATCCTATTAATCACTGACTTGGGCGCCTGAAACGGAGACATATAATACGAAGGAAGCAACCTAAAGACGCTTGAATCAAAATGATGCGACCTCCAAAAGACAAATAATTATGCTTCCACGATGCCAGCCTTTAATTTTTCAATAACCGGTGACCAAAATTGAATACTTTTATGATTCCCGGTCAAGGGCATACCCAAATAAGTCATCGGCCATCTCCCCACCCCACATCCCATAATCGCACAACACTCATGAAGGTAAGACTCCTCCACATTAATACCAGTCAAACTGCTTTTTCCATATTCACATTCAGCCCCGAAACCATTTCAAAACACTTAAGAATGCAATTGGTTGGGTTATACAGAAGTGTTTAGAAGAGGCTTTCTTGGGATGGGGTTGGAAGAGGAGGAAGGAGTGTCATCCTTTGAAATATATACCCGGCTGCTATTCTTTGGTCAATCTAGAATGAGAGGAACAGCAGGATCTTCAAAGGAAAGGAGGTGTCGGCTCAAAGGGTAGCAAATAGGGCCTTGCGCCTAATCTTTTTTTTTTTGGGGGCCTCTACTCATAAGGAATTTGAGGAGATGAAGTTTGATGAATTTAATTGTAAATGGGGTCTATTTTGGGATGTATGAGTTTCACATTCTTAGGGGAACTCTTTACTTTCAGTAACATATATTCGTACAGATTGTACTATAATTAATATAAGACTCACTTTTACCAATCAAAAAAAAGAATGCCTTTCGTCCATAACACATTATCTTTTGATGCTTCCAAAAAAATGATCGTATCATCCGCAAATTGTAAATGAAACACAGGAATACGATCTCTCCCAACTCTAAATCCCTAGATTCTACCAATCTCCTCTGCTTTCCAAAGAAAGCGACTCAACACGTCACTCACAAGGGTAAAAAGACGAAGAAATGGGATCCCCTTGTCTAAGACCACGAGACGACGGAAAAAGACCGACAATACCCCCATTAAGACAAAAAGAGAACTGACCATTACTAATGCAACCCTGATCCACCTACACCACCGATTCGGAAACCCTTTCCATCTCAAGACAGACTCAACGAAGTTCCACTCAACCTTATCATACGCCTTTTCCAAGTCAACTTTCAAGACAAAACCTTAATCCCCAGACTTAATCTTCTCTTCAATACACTCATTCACGACCAATATACTATCTAGAATCTGTCTCCCTTTGATGAAGGCGCTTTGATTGCAAGACACCACTTCCCCAACCACATCTTTAAGTCTATTCGCAAGAACTTTGTCAATAATCATATAGACGCTTGTCGTGAGGCTGATAGGTCTAAAGTCCTTAGTTCTCACTACTCTAGGTATCAAGGCAAGGAACGTGCAATTAGTTGCTTTATTAATAATCCCACTTGAATGGAACTCCATGAAAACCTTCAACAAATCGTCCTTGACAATATCCCAGCAATCTTGGAAGAAAGCCAAGGAAAAGCCATCTGGACCCAGCGCTTTATTTCTATCAAGATCCCAAACCACCTTCTTAATCTCCTCAATCTCAAACTCTCTTTCTAACCACCCCACTTTACTCTCCTCAATCTTAGGACTCTCCAGCCTATTAAGGTCAAAGGACCAATTCTGGTATGTGGGTGGTCTTTCGTTGCAACCTTTTTTGTTATTACTAACAGGAGAAAGATATAAACTACGGGGACAAAATTTGAAAAAGAAAAACAAAGAACAGATAAGAAATTTGTTCGCTACCAAGCAATAATAATGAAAACAAAAGACTTAAGAATATGCACACAGATATACGTGGTTCAGCGTAGCTTACGTCTACGGAAGAGAAGAAGTTTCCACTATGTCAAATAATGAATTAGGGTTACAACATATACTCCTACCTAGTATATATGGAAAATCCCCAAAATACCCTTACTGTACCACGTGGAGCAGACCACCTCCCCCCCCCCCCCAACCTATGGCTTGGCTCTAGAAACTAGTGAATATGAGCCACTATCTCCAATAAAACTGCTTCTAGATGATCCAGAATCCAGAAGCAGTTTTATTGATTCATTCTCTTTCTAGCAAGAATATGCATTGCTTCATTCTCCTCTCCATAAGCAACAAAAAAGGTGGTTCGAATGCAACAGTATTACTCTTTGATAATACATTAGCCAGCAAAATACAGCTGACTTCTTGTTTATCTGGGAGGACATTCAGAGTTCAGATTGATCACCTTTCTCCCTCCAGAAATCACCTCTTGCTTGCCAACGCAAGAATTAAATTCTTGCTTAGTTTATTAGTATAAATCATTTTTGTGAGAGATTGGTTTCATTTTAGTTGTATAATATAGCACTTCATCCAGTCATAGCATCCGACACATAGCTCGGATTCTTGTGCATAGGTTCACAATCCATTTATGAAAGTGTCAATTGAAAAATGTTAGTATAGGAGTACTTACATGAATGATCAGCACAGGGCAATTAACCAATGGAATTTTGTCAATGTTCTGCAGACAATCAATGTAAACCGATGTGTGAACACATTAAACATGAAATGAAATTTAAATGGTACAAACATAATGATCATAAGATGGTATTGGAAATAAGAATGTAACCTTATAAATATCAAACCAGTATGTACGCTTCACAGGATACATGACTCTTAAGCCCGAGAGGATAGGACTATGCAGAACGACTGCTCGTAAACGAGGCAAACGAGCAGCGATATCCAAGGTGGGGCCACTTCCAACAGATTGCCCGTAAAGGATAATGTCTTCCTGCTTAGCACCATAACTTTCTTCAAGACACTTATAGGCAGCTTCAATATCTGCATAAGTATTCTGCTCGCTTGGCTGCAAAGCAGGAATCATATAAACCTCAAAGAATGATTTCAGATACTGTCAATTTCTATCACATAATTCATAGAAAATGAGATTTCTATTTGGCAAATTTCAAATGGAAACTAACCTTTCCAGATGACTGCCCATAGCCAGAATAATCATACCTGCGAATATTAAATCTGTTAGAGAATTTTCATTTTTGATGCTTAATTGGTACCCTCATATATAACTCAAAAAAAAAAATTAATCTCTAGTAGTCCAGCATGTAGAAGAAAGAAGTCATCGACCTTTGTGATTCCAAAGCTATTTCTGGTAATGGGACATGGGATATTATTTGGTGTCAAATATTGACAAAGTTGTCAGTGACTTAGCAAACTTACTAGAATTATACATCATACATTAATTTAGTAAGATTATAGGAATTTATTTTCAGGATGAAAAGTAATAATCCAAGATATACTATTACATAAATTAATGTCTCTAGAATTCAGCTCATTATTTGCAAACGGCTGCTTCAATCAGAATTCACAATTTGAATTGATGGGAGAAGTTTTCTTTCTAAATGCATATGGGCAAAAAGGTAACAATTATTAAAGCAATTTATTTTGTCTCATAAATTTATATTTTTCCTGTGATGGTTGAATCATTTATATAAGGTTCCGTATATCCGCTTATACACACACGTGCACGCTCATATCTGTGTATCTTTGTCTATTGCAGTATTTTAAAAGGCATGTGACGCTTATGCGTTGAGGCTTGTCACAGGACAAGGCTCTGGGAAAACGCCTTGAGGACAAAGCTCACATGAATCTCACCCTTACGCCTTGTGGTTCACCTTATATCTGAGGCTTATCGTAAATAAGTAAAATTAGTGAACTTGTCACAAACCAGATGCTCAAATTATCTACCTATACACTTTAAAATTATACTTCATATTTTAAGTTCAATGTTTTGGCTTTTTATGCATCCTTGTAGCTCTATTTCACATTAAAAGATCTCTCATAGATATTTAAGGGATTTGAAATCATTAGTTTATTACACTCTTTGGTGACTCACTTCCACACAATCAAAATGATGACCAACTAATGTTTACCAACATCTATATGAAGTCAAGGTAGCCCTTAATAGCAATAATTTCTTGCCTCATTTACATTATTTTTCCATAATATTGACACAATCATAATTTGACTGAAATATATGTTTTTTGACAGATTAGGGTGGAGAACAGGATTCTTCTTGCCGGGTCCAATCAGTTGGGATAAGGCATATGACAATGATGATGATGATGATGATGCTGACGATGAAAACTTCATCCATTAACTAGTCGTGGAATTTGATAGGCTTCATGGTATATGCACGGATAAATTTTCGTATTATGGGAATGTAATTTTTCTTATTTGTTTGCCTATCATTTTAACATAATTCTTCTTTATGTTGGAATGTATTATTTTTTGTGTTTATTTATTCAATAAAAATGCATGCTTCATAGGCTTAAGCCTCACACCTTGAGGCTTATGTCTTACACTTCAATCAAGTATAATGGCCCTTGCATCATGCTTTAACATTTAAAACATACCATTCTCACTTTTCTAAATCTTTCTGCACATTTTCAGTTTTTTTTGTTAGTTTTTAATCATGAAAAGTCAACATGGTGACACATGAGTTTTTTGTGATGTGGAGAGGTGACGGATTCAACCAAACTATTTCCCTAGACCCTCTGAATAGGCCACATGGAAAATACAACAACCAACACAAGCCCTATCCGTACATGTATATTGAATCGTCACCAGTAATAGCAGCTGTCAATTTTTATTTTATTTTTATTTTTTGCATTATCTAGAGAAAAATCTTAGATTAGGAGATTCTTTTCTACCACAAGACAAAAGTTTGTGGGGCTGAAACTTAGTACATAACAATGGGTCAAGTGGAGATCGACATGGACAAGTGGGGCTTGCCAAATCATTTGTCACAAGTAAAATTTGTCTCACTCCAAGGGTCTCACTCTAGTGCAGCTCATCAGTCCACCAGGCCTTGATTGTTATTAGGAGAAAAAATGTCCTAAGGGCTTTGCCATTTAAATTAGGGATCTAGAATACGAAATTAAAATAATATCATTAATACTTTCAATGATGACTAAAACCAAGAAAAGATCAAATCAAAAGATTCTATGATAAAAAAACCGAATGAGTCTGAAACATGCATCCTGATCCATCACATTTTTAAGAACAACTTGACTTAATTTATAACAATCTCCATCCAACTGTGTATATTTACATTGGCATACTTTCCATTTCTTGCCTCCTCTTTTGTATTTTGGATTTCAAAACATAAATTGCTCCAGAATGTGCCAAGCACCCGTAAAAGAATCATCACAAATTTTTAATAGAAATCTAGGGCCAAAGTAAGTGACCTTCTGCGGGATTCAACCTTGAAATTTTAAGACACTCTTTCTGCATAAATTTAACTGCAAAGGTGAACAAGGGAAAGCTAGATTATCAGGATTACATATTCCTACTACTAGAAGATCAAATTCAATCCAAACGGTTAAAAGAAGTAATTGATATTAGCAAAAAAGAATGAAATAACTACCAATGATTGACAGCTATTCAATACGTTGATAACAGTAAATACACCATTACTTACTTGTTCCATCAACTACAACCCATATATTTACAAATCAAATTAAAAAATAAGTACTAGATTAAGAGAGAAGATAAAAGAAGCTCAATGCCATTCACCTTCATTTTTATACTAAATTAAGAGACAAAATAAAAGAATCTCAACACCATTCACACTAATTTTGTCTCTTGCGTAAAAACACCTTTCCGCAATACATCTCAAGGTCCAAAAGTTATCTAGACGTTAAAACTCTTATTTTAAGAGATAAGATAAAAGAAGCTCAATGCCATTCACCTTAATTTTTATACTAATTAGGAAACGAAATAACAGAACCTCAACGCCATTCACACTAATTTTGTCTCTTCCGTAAAAACACCTTTCTGCAATATTTATATATCTCAAGATCCAAAAGCTATGACTAGACTTTAAAATTCTCATTTTGTATCAATCTCCAAAATGGCATGTTGACAGGTTATCATCTCAATTCATCCAATGTTGTTGGATCCATTGAGCTAAAAGTGATTGAAGGTTAAAATTAACAAAAATTTCAAACCCTAGATAAATCAATCATTTCCCAGTCATACCCAATATGTTTGGGGATCCACATACACAAACTTAACCCCATTTCTAAGATTAACTAAATTCCTTGTGTTGGAACTACATGACAACGATTTAGACTTTGCAGAGCTCAATTCATAAACAGCTGTTCTTGCCCTTAAAATATTATTTCCAATGGCAACCTTTAAGCTAGAAAAAATGCAGACTACAACTAGAACCAACCAAAATCTCCTTTCCAGCTAATATCGACAGAATTTCATGAGTAAATTTCTTACAAACTTCTAACTGGGTATAGAGAAATCCACCAGGGTTTCACTCAAACAAGTTCATCACTTAAAATATTAGAAATCAAGACACCAGGACCAAGAAACAATCAAAAAAAAAAAGTTCAAAAAAGCAAAGAGAAGGTAGAGAGCAAGTCACAATACCCCATGAGATTAACTCGTAAGTGGATGCTCAATTCGATGAAGAGCTCATACATCTGACCAAGATCCGCAGCATTTCCATGAGAGTAAAGAAGAGTGGATGTCGCCATGGGGTTTCGTACATACATGGCGACGATCTCTGTGCCTCGACGAGTGGATAATTTGAGGATTTCGACATTCTCACGGTGAGGGAAGGGATTCAGATTCAAGAGACCAGTGACCTCGTCTGTAATTAGCTTGTATGAAGGTGGATTGGGAGGAAAGAAAGCGAATTTGGCCGCCATGGATGAAGTTACTCCACCCATCTCCGTCTCCCTCACTCCCTTTATGTCCCAAACACTGAATCCTTTCTCTGAATCAGAACCAGATCGACATTCCTTCCTCTCCTAAAATAAAGAAAAGAAGAAAGAAATTTGAAGCTCTTGGTCTGAAACTTACTGAAACTCCCGACAGAAGAGAGAAAGCGAGAGAGTGCAGAGAGGAGAGAGAGGAGAGAGAATCACTTTACTTTTTCTTTATTTATCTATTGAAGGAAAATGAGTGAGAGCATTCCCTCGAAGTTATCCTTTTTTTTTTCTTTTTCTTATGCCACTTTCTTTTAGCATTATTTTTGGGTAAATAATACTTTGACCTCTAAATTTTCTAATAATTGCAATTAGATATCCTGTAGCTTTTATAATTACAATAACATCCTTCGTCGGAAAGGATCTGTCAGCTAATGACACTGAGTTATTTACTGATATACCCCTTATAAAATTTTTTTTATCAATCGTTTTGTGTTTATTTTTTTTCTCTTTGATGAATGATTCAAGTGTGATGTTAGAATATGATGGCTCTTTAGTCAAAAGACTAAGAGGGATATTTTAGATCTAAGATAAGATTTATCCACTATTTAAAAGTCATTTGTATAAGGAGTATATTGGTGATCAAACGGTATAATTAATCTCATTAAACACATGGTATTATTTTAAAAGCGTGTGTGTACGTTTACTGGGTATAGCCGCATACACTGAATCATTTAATAAAATTGTTACTGCTGTACAACCATCTCTTACGTGTTAGTTGTCAACAGCAGTTGCACATTGATTAAATCGTTTGGTAAAAATGTGATATTTAAAACGACTTAGAGATATCTGACAGTCCTTATCACCCAAAAGGAAATCTTCTTAGAGAAGCAATTTTTTGAAATCCAACTTATGGGGAAATGCCACGTGTCCCAAAGTTAACAAACACGAGCTAACTGTCATTTGAATGATCAAAAGGATAAGGATTCGAATTCCTTGACGCAGGATACTGCCTTCTGAATAAACCGAAGGAATATGAATTTTTACATTCCTTCTGAAGGACCTTATTTCTCTCGAAGGATAGATACAGGGGTATATTACCCCTACTGGACTTCTCAAACATAAAAAACTTCAAATAAAATATCAAAGTTATATATTCTTCTCCTCAAGAAGAGACTTCGAGTGCTTTTATTGCTTTACATTTACATTTCAAAGGTAATTCGCTTGAAGAGAGATCTTCGAGATAACTTTTTATACCTTCTAACTCATAAGTCACTTGAATCATATCCATAGACTTCGAATGACCATTTATCATATTTTGTCTTGAAAGGACCACGAAGTAAGTATATTTCATCTTGCTAAGGCGAATTCGACGATAAACTTGAAAGCTAACCACTTCTAGATGGTGAATTCGAAGGCTAACCACCTCTAGATGGTGAACTCGAATGAGGTATATTTTCTCCTAAAATAAATTCAAGGCTAATCACCCTGAGATTGTCAATTCGTCAAGGACCTATCACCCTAAAAAAGACCAAGGATTTTTCCTCATTCGAAGGACAAAGATTGGGTTTACCCCCTTGAATGCACTCTTATATACATCCGAATTACAGAGTAAAACTCGAACTCACTCTTATTTATCTTTAGGAATTGACTTCAAGTTATATTTTGGATAGACTTTGACTTCTAAAAGCAAATCTCCAGTAGAAAGAGCTTTAGAAGTCGAATTCACGCCATCCCCAGAAATATTTCCTGAAGATAGGTTTTCTACGTACTTTGATAAACTTCCTCTCATTTTACTTCAAAGGAACTCACAGGGGACACATATTTACTTCTAATTTCATTAAGGTCGAGGGCACTCGGATTGATTACTGTAGCTATAAACCTTAAAGAATTCTAAGATAAACTATTCTTTACAGGGACTATTGGTCATGAAAACGAGTTTCCTGGTAAGACACTCAACTTCGAGTTCTCTATATAAGTAACTCGAGAATATACTGATTACCTTGTAAATATAAGGTTATTTTGGCTTCCTTCGAAAGAAAATAGCCGCCAAAGGAAGTTCTTTCAAGATATACGAATTCAGAAAGGTATCTATGACATTGGAGTGACTCCTTAAAGTTTGATTGAGACGAATATCTCAGAATTGACAGTACGTGATAAAACCTCAACTACTTCTAATATCTGTTGTATTATTTATCTAAATGGGGTTTTGTTTTATCTGGAATGGCGGCAAGAATAAAAACGTTGTTTTTAAATTTATATTTCATGCAACACTTGCCATTCAATATGTGTTTTTCTAAATCTAAAGCAACCTATTATAGGGCAAGTTTTGAGGATTTGGATGATTCATCCCTCTTTCTGGAAATAACTTAGGTGTGTTGAAATACACGTGGCATTTAGGATATGTTTAATACATGAGAATATTTATAAGCTCATCTATGGACACTTAACTGAGTGACATTTGTCTTATTTTGAGAGGCTAAATTTCCTATAAATAGCAAAACGTATCCTCTATTAAAGTATCTCTGGAGAATTTCTGAAATTTAAGAGGTAAAAGATAACAGTAAGTTAAAAGTCTTTGAGAGAGAAAATGAGTAGTCGGTCATAAACATGTATTATTTATGTGTTATAGACTTTAAGTTCATTCGAAATTTTGAAGTTTTTCTTGCTCTAAGATATACATTCGAACTGACTTTTAGTTATTACAATATCGTTTTTTTCCTTTGTCTCTTCTCTTTATCTTATTCACATATAACGTCTGAGAATATACGCTCTTGACAAAACGGCTACGTAATGATTTAAACTATCTTCAAACATGCTCTTTCTACTTAATTTTTTTTTGAAAGAATAAGAATAAGAAGAATAATTGTATTGGTTTATATATGTATTAACTGCCAGTTTATTTTAATATATTTGTCTTAACAAAACCCGACATCATCAATATCAATAAATAAGTGTCATTAATTAACCGACCTAAAAAGATTTCGATGTTATTGTAGTTTCAAAAACCTTAAGCGTCAAAGTATAATTTTCCTTTTTCTTTTTTCTGACAATTTTATGGTTGTTGTTACTAAAATGCGCCGTGTGCGTGGAATGTGAGCCTCCAGACGGCAACTTCTAAGAATGTGGATCAGTGTAGGAGCTCCACGTGCTCCCCGGGAACAAAGTCAGAACGTACTGCCCCCTCCCCTTGGAGATAAATATGTCTTTTTGGGCATCTTATTTTGCTGTAAAAATACGTAAATGCCCCCTGACTGTGATGCTTCGTCAAGCAGATCTGTTTTGGATCTTATATCCATGTAAGTATTGTGATCCATAGTCGGCAAGATCTGATCAATTTTTTGGGAAAATTATACTTTTGCCACCTGAGGTTTCTGATAATTTCAATTAGTACTTTTGCCACTTGAGGTCTCTGATAATTTCAATTAGACCTTTAAAAATTTTTGAAACTACAGAGATACTTTTTTGTCAGAATCTTAGGGTGTAACTATAATTTCAAAAACCTCAAAAGCTTCAACTGCAATTGTTAGAAACCTCCTGGAGTCAAAATATAATTTTCCCCCTTTTTTCCGAATGGACGGCTTAGACAAAAGTCCTGCATGTCAAATGCTGGTAATTATTCATCATCCCACAATTCAATTGATAATAACCAATGGGACCCACCCACATTCTAGATGGGTCCCAATCAACTGAACGAATTATCACATGCATGTTCGATGTTTCGATCTTTATGGTCTATTTAATCTTCATCAGTGATGAACACGTGTCGCCTGACATGTACGAAAAATGCATGGGCAAGTATCCAGATTCCTGAAGCGAATGGGAAAGAAACAAAAGCAGATATGTCCCACGTGACTTCACATAAGCCATCGGATGAGTCAAAGTTTTGACTTCGTAAGTGGGTCCCGATTATACCGCGATCTACGACGAATGGCAGCGCCGCACTGTTCGAGCACTGTACATCCACGTGACAGTTTCGTGTTGGTTTCCAGCTAGCGAGAGGACGGTGGCGATTGTACCTAAACCGGAACCGGGGACCCGAGAGAGAGAGAGAGAGAGAGAGCAGTTTTCATTCTTCAATTCTCACTGAAACGACATTGTTTATTCCTTAAAGAGCGAAAGCGTGGCAGATACGAATCGTTGAGAGGAAGATGTTGGTGAAGTTAGAGACAAATTCCCTCCGAGAAAGCTCCCTTGATTTTGAGAAGATAATTAGTGCACCCAAGAAGAGAGTGAGAAGAAAAGATCGAGCAACGACAGCTCAAGGGAAGTGTTTGTGAATGAGGACGACTCAATGGAAGCAAGAATAAGAGAAGAGACCATTACTTAGTCTAAGATGGCCCCTACCTGTTTTTACCATAGTTGTGATGGTTGGTGTGACCTGTCTGCGACCAGATGGAGAATGCTAGTAAATAGTAATGGCCCCTACCCCAATTGTACTTCTCACGTATTCAAACAATCTTCACAAGATATCAAAACCAATGTTTTTATTCTCGGGACTCTGGATTAGACTGGACCGGTTCAGGTTGATCCGGTATTAGTGATACACAAACTGATAAATGACTAAATGTCAATTTATCAGAGAAGTTTAAGCAATTGAAAGATTCGAATACTTGCTTTTATTAGCCTAAATCAAAAAAAGACTGTTCAAATGAAATGTTTCATTTTACTAAGGATTCAACAAAAAGAGAAAAAATGGTAAGATCGGTCAGGAATATTCAGAGAGACAACACATAACTTAACTAATTTCAGAAAAAATAATTTCTAAGATAAATGCTCTTAATTCTCAGAGAATGTCAAATGCTCAGAAATTCAATTCATCTTTCTGATGCCCCACCCTCCTTTTATAACCTCAGACTCATTATTTAATCATTTTGCAACATTTTCATGAACGGATTGACAACTTTTGATTGAACAAGCGTTTTGATTTGAATATTCAATATTCAAAACGCTTAATTCAATATGCAACGTTTCAATAAATGCTTTCAAAACGTTTGGTTAAGTTAATGAATATAACGTTATAAAAGTGATGCTGCATTACTGTTCTGTATTGATTCAAGTCCTTTAATGCTACAAGATCTTTGAGAGTCTTTATAGGACTTATTTCTCTATCCCTTCATTCCTAAAAGTATAATGTTTATTTCTCCTTATATTTAAGTGAGTGACTTCGATTTCGAGTCAAAAATATGATTATCCCAAAAGACGTTTTAGAATATCCATGATTTTGAGATAATAACTTGGTTATTTCGAGATGTTTTTCTCAAAATACATAATGATGACTATTTCGAGATTCGAAATAGTATTATACTGATAACTTCCCATATGGGACATTATAATACTTATGAAGACAAATTAGATCTCTCAAGGTGGCTAGCCTATTAAATGCTTAAATGTTTCAAATGTTCTCTTTCGAAAATATAATCTGAAGCCTATCTTAAGTAGGACTTCGAAATATACTGTTAATTTCAAAATGATTCTCCGTGAATGGGCTTTCTTTGAAATATATTTTTCAAGTAATATTCAGAATTCTAATTTATACACTCTTTGGATGTATAATTACACAATTGACCTTGCCACGTGTCAAAATATGATTGAATTAAATAAATTTCCAAATTGGCTCATCATCAGTACTGGATTGGCCGATTCTGGTACAATCCAAATATTGGATCTTTATTTTAAAAAAAGTTTGATCGACCGGACCTGCGATACCGGTCGCCAGAACGGTGATACAGGTATCAGATTGGCGATATCGGTTGGGATCGATCGGTATCGAACTGATCCAAGTCAGTATCGGACTGATCCAGACCGATACCTATTGGATCATTTATTTTATAGATTTAAAAACATGAAGATTGATTGGATCGACAGATCCAGTCATTGGACCGGTCCAAATCGGTATCGGTTGGACCGATCTGATCCAAAGCCGCATGATACAATAGTTGTATCATGGCTTGGGATCGAACTAGTCCTGACCGATCCGATCTAATATTATCCAGATCAATTCTTGAAACCATGATTAAAACTACGAAGCCGATTGAGATTAGGGCCAGTAATTTAAGCCCAACTCGCTTAGGCCCGATGCGCTGCCTTATTTTTGGTCCTGCAGACTTGTCAAACACGATTTTATAGTAGTCCAAAGTATTTAGGATCAGTCTTGGGCTAAGCATGTATAATGAACACGACTCAATCTGACCCGATGTAATTACCATGTATATATATATATATATATAATAAGTTTAACCTATTTATTTGAGGTTATGTCATTATATCTCTAATTGATTTTATAATTTTTTATATTTGTATTGAAATTATGAAAAATATGTATCAAAATTTGTAAATATAGATAAATATAAAAATTGTAAGATTCTTTTATTAATAAAATAAGAAAGAAAATAATATTAATAATCGGAGTAGACTTGGGCTTTTTATATTAATTTAACGCCGGCTTGGGTTTCATTCTCAGAGGTTTGGGCATGAATAACACCCCCTTAA
Organism: Pachysandra terminalis; assembly: GCA_031762675.1. Classification (NCBI taxonomy): domain Eukaryota; kingdom Viridiplantae; phylum Streptophyta; class Magnoliopsida; order Buxales; family Buxaceae; genus Pachysandra; species Pachysandra terminalis. Next base: position 14,743,731 of record JAUPMG010000017.1, on the reverse strand, counting down.
ACTTTATTTGAATCAAGCCAGAGTCCGGCCCGGCCCGGTAAATTACCAACCCTTGTTGAGATGCAGTTTTAAACCGTTCAGCTTAATGATGGTGCTGCACCAGCTTGGTGGATTCTTCTTGGGCTGAATCTGTAAAGCTTCTCCACTTTGTGGTTCGACTTGAAGACCCAGATGATGAATAGGGCCCCATTTATAGGTTGGTTCTCTGACTCTTTATCCTTAGATCCAAATCCTAGCTCGAAAGGACCGGAATTGGACTCTCATTGAACTAGTATATACGTTCATAGCCGTAATACAAAAACCGGATGGGTTTGGGTTTGGGTTTGGGGTAGGAGTGGATACGGGCCGTGCTCGATCGGCTCGAGCTTTAGGCTTAATAATATTTGCCCAAACCCAAACCCGCTCATCATGTGAGTTGGGTTATTATGCAAAACCATTCCTTATTTCGTAGCTGAGGTTCAAAACCTGGACTAAACAGCCACAATATTAAATTCAATACCACTAATTAAATTTTTTTTTTTTGTGGAACAAACTTTATTTATTCTCAAATCGACCATATGGCACGGCCAAAGGGGGCAAGAGTCGAAAAGATGAGAAAGACTTTCGGTTGGGAAATCAACAATTAATTTCCCTACGTTATTTTTTTGCAGAAAAACAAGTTTGGATCGAAAAAATCATCTGACAAGAAACACAAATCACAATTGTACACAAAAAAATGAACGTGGTTCGGCCCGAAATGGCCAACGTCTTCCATTTCTTCTACAGCATTTCTTCCGCCCATCGTCTACTCCTTAGTTGGATGGACGACACCTGTCCATCTTCAATCACGTGAGGCGCATGCGGGCGGTAAGTCGACGTTAACGGTAAGTCCCCGTTAATGCTCCGTTTCTAAATTTAAAATGTCTTTTCAATTTGGTCAAACTAGTTTGACCCGAGAAAAGAGGAAATTCCTCACTTCTGGAGCCTCCAGGAGTCCATTTCTTCTACAGATTGCATTGAGAAGCCGAAGCGAGAATTCCTCACTTCCGGAGCCGACTGAAAATCGAGTTTGAATATTTCCAGATTCGCGGAAGCACTGAATGATAGATCTACGGCTCCGGCCATTGTTCCGGCGGCAAGGTAAGGAGATTCCGACGATTAGTTTTTGATCTGTTGATCAAATCCCTTCTTCTTATAGAGATTTATCTTCTTCTTTTGATTTGTTCTTCGAAGCGGAATTGAGATACCTTGTGATTTATATGAGAAGGAAAACTCTACTCTATTCTTGAGTCCACCAAGATCTCCAGATCGCATTGAGAAGGGATTTTAGGGAAAACTATACCCCCTTCTTTGGCCATTGTTGATAGATTTGCAGAAGAGATTATTGATGAGCATGTAATGTTTTCTTCTGATCTCTACAATGGCTTCCTTAGATTTAATTTAATTACTTTTGACTTTTGAGAACTATTCCAAGATCATTCATGGTATTTGGCTATCACAAAAAACCCTAATTATGTCTTTTTACATGATTAGTTGATAATTCATGGTATTTGGCTTCCTTAGCTTTAATTTAATTACTTTTGACTTTTGATCTCTGCAAATAAATTTGCACGCTTGAATAAGACTACACAGTGAAGCTTCATAGCTTGAACTTTGAAATGAATAAGTAATCTATTGGTGTAGATTACAACATACACAGTGTTCCATGTGTCATTAGTTTTTTTTTTTTTTTTTTTGTGGTGGGGAGAAGGGGGAATTATCAATATCAACATTTTTGTGCTCTTCTCTATTGGTATCATAAATAGCATACCAAACTGTTAAGGAAATATAGGAATTTGAGCAACCAATATGAGCCATTGAGTTATTTTACATCATTGAAGATGCTAACAACAAGCTATGTCGTAAGAAGATGATTGGGATTATCTAGGATTTTTCACTTGTGAATTGAGTAGTTATGAATGGCAGATAGGATGAAAGA
>JAUPMG010000017.1:14724889-14736012 GCA_031762675.1 Pachysandra terminalis | reverse complement strand
AGTCTTAATAATTATCTATAAGTAACTGAAAGAAGAAGAACAAAGCTGTAGTTGTCTTGTACCCTTCTGCAATCTCTCTTGCTATCTATATATATAGATAGGTACAAGGTCTTGTGAAGAGAGAGAGAGAGAGAGAGAACTAAATGGAATAAAGGCAATTGAATCAACTACCTTGCTTCTCACATCGTCTAAACCATCTGTACGTGAACCCATTGTCCACCTCTTTACGGTAATCACAAAAACAAAAGGAATAATCACAGATTTTGCTGCAGGAAAAATGGTGCAATACGTTTGGTTTCAAAGTATGTTTTCATTGGCAAGTGTTGGGTCAATCTACGACATTACTTTTATAAAGCAGCTCGCTTCTTTACTTGATATATCTTAAACAAATATTCTCCAAAGAATGGAGATTGGTGTAGATTTGATTCCTTAATTGCTTTTGGAAAAGCTTACTTACAGTTTTATATATATCTACCATAAATAGTACTACTTTTTTTTTAATCAATAATTGGAAGATCTTGGTCGTCCAATCAAGAGTCTTAAGCGCTTGTGAAAAGTGCATGAACTGAAGTGAGTCTGCTCCAGGTTTTAATCAGATCCATCTCCTATGACTTTGTCAAGACTATCCGAATCAAATATACATAGATTGTAAAGGCAATTTGTTAGGACTGTCAACAAGCCCAGCTTGAGCCCTAAAAAAGGCTCATTATCTTAACGGGTTTGAGTCGATCTTGGATAGGTTCGGCTTGATTAAAACTCGGGTCGGTTTAATTGCATATAAAATTATACATCCTTATTTCTATATCTTATATTATATATTAAGATGCTGATGTATCTGGATTAAGCTAAGCTTTTTTGAGAGCCAAGTCTTTTACAAGCCAAGCTTTTTGTAAGCTAAGCTTGTGCCCAAAATATTTCAATGAGCCCGAGCCTGAACCCTAAATTTTTTAGAGAGTTTGAGTCAAGCCTGAGCCTTACTCAAGGTTTATGAGCTCGAGCCAAGCAGGACAAAGCTCCGCTAAGTTCGACTTGTTTACAACCCTAGAACCAATCATGTACGTAGTCGACACTTTTAATTAGAATTATAGTTAATTAATACTCTTTGTGCATATGTTATTAATACATCTTTGAAGTAAAATCAAACTGATGGATCAGATATCCCATGCACTTATTATAGCACTACAGTATGGTTTTTAGGATAATAGCCTAGTTAATTTAGTAATTATAATTGGGGTTTAGAATCATATCTTACCCAGTTTTAATTAGCACTAGAACATGTTTTTGAAGAAAAAAAATGTATATAAACTGTTTATAATTATAATTATGATTAGGTGTATGTTCTGTTTCACATTATGGTTTATATTTAAGTTTTTTTCAGGGACTTATTGAGATAATATAGCTATTGCATATTCGTTTCTTTGTAGGGTAATTTTAAATGCAGACACTCTCTGATTGGTTACATGTATGTGAAGAAAAGGAGATACTTATATTACTCATTCCCGTGAAGAATGAGAAAATATTATATGTGTTATGTCCACATAACTTGGTAACCAATAAAAGCACAGATACCCTCGTACGTAATACCTCTTTACAAGGGCAAATTCTATATTGGAGAAACCAAATAGAAATAGAATTGCACTTGCCCCCAATCACACGATACTGCTACCCGGCCGCCAGCATCTATTCCATCATTCCATCTCGCCTCGCCCTTACAAGGGTACATGTCTTGGGCTGCGTTTGTTCCGGCTTATTTATTGTAGTGTATAGCTTATATAAGCATTTTTTTAAAATTCAATTTGTGTTTGATAGCGCTTATGGGTAAGTGCTTACCCAATACCCATAAGGAGAAGCTATTCAGAGGAGCTTCTCCTAAGCTCTTACGCCTTAAGCTATTTCACAACTTTAGTAATATTTTGAAAATACCTATTTTATCCCTAAACTATCATAAGCACTTAAATAAATGTTATTTTAAAACTTTAATAATATTTTTATAATACCTATTTTACCCCTAAATTTTCATAAGCACTTAAATAAATGTATTTATTAAACGTTATTTTCTTCAAATAAGCAGTTTATTGTTGCTGTGGATAACTGCTCCCATTGAGCAACTTATCCAATGAGTGGTTATCGATCCATAGGCACAAGTCGGGCCATACGCAGCCTTCGTTTGTTTGGCTTTAGTTTTTATGTCATGGGACTGTTAGTGATCCCATTAAAACTGACAAAGAGATGGGTGAGGGCACAAACTGACATCGGTTGTAGCATTTCCCAGCTCTATAAGAAAATATAACTAAATTATTGCTATGTGGGCATTCGTTGAGTACTGATGATGATCTAGCCATCAATTGCATTGGTCTTGAATTTTTCAGGTGTCCTAGGGTAAAATAGTAATTTTGCATGCTATTTTGTTTAACCCTACCTATAGAGTATTTATGGACAAATATCTTTTGCGGGCAATGTAAAGCGAGTTTTAAGTTCATAAGTCTCATGAATTCGCTAAGTACTGATGGTCCAGCCCAAATTCACAGAAGAGATGTGTTTGCTATTTATCATACTTTCGATTGTTCTTGTAACACTTTATTCTGAGCCAGATCGTGAGAATCGTAAAATTGGGCGTGTATCCGTGGACGTTGTCACTATTGTTTAACCACATAAATCGATGTGTTCTGTGTGTGCTTGATTTGTGTTCTTCGTCGTTGTTTATCATTCTTTCTTAACATAAGTAAGAAAAATAATCTGTTGTTATGATCTTTATATATATATATATATATATATTTGTTCTTATGATCTATTGTTTGTTATCATTTTATAAAATAAAAAAACAAAAGAAAGAAAGAAGGACAAAGTAATCTTTGCAAAATATGATTATTCTTTTACTTTATAAAGTATCTTCTACAAAATGCTCAAAAAAGATTGAAGTGGCCCTTAAACAGTGCTTGGTGTCATGTATTGCAAGACACTTCTTTTTGGAAGAAAAAATTTCATTCTTTGCACGCTTTTCAAAATACCCTTCCTCTCATTATATATACACTCATCAAAGTAAGAAACCCTTTACATCCAGTAAATTAATTGTTTGACCTGTTACAATCAGTTCACGAAATAGATTTCTATGAACTGGAAAGCTAAGTAAAGCATTGATTGAAGTTACCTATTGAAAAAAGCTCCAAAAGTTTGCTATTTTTTTGTTCTTTTTTCTAGGTAAGAACATTGTTACTTATATATTAATTTCAGTACATCACTGCCTCTTCTTCTTCTTCTTCTAACAAAATATTAAGTCGGTGTACATATCAATTATCATGAACCCTAGTCTAATACATGGCATTGATAGAAGATGATCTTCTCCATGGGACGTCTACATTCCTTGCAAACTACAATTCCTTCAGTCAATCCTTCTTCAGAGTATGGAACAACATTAGAACAACAGCATTGATCATCAAGGAGGAGAGGTTCAAGAGCTGATCTCATTGCACCCAAGAACCCCACCTTCTCCACATTCTGTCCCCAGACCTGAAAAAGATCCAAGCATTCCATGACTTTTCTTCCTTGAAGCTTTACAACATCTGTGGATGATCCATGCCCCATGACTGCCCAACCCTTTTCTCCAGTTCCAAGACCTAGCAGAGATTCCACTCCTTGCAGAACAGGATCAGCATCAGAAGTAATCTTTCCTAGTCGGACTTTCGATCTTCTTATACTCTCCAAACGAAGCCAGAAGAACTGCATCTTCGGATAAGAGAGACTACCACCTAACTTTTCCTTAGTTATGGTGTTTAAGATGTTTCTGACATTGTCATGACTAGGGTTACTCCTACCAACATAGATCAGCTCCAGCTGCACACCTATATTGATAATCTCCTTCATCTTGCTACAAAATTCTCTAACCCAATCTAGTTCATCACTTCCATAGAGGCAAAGGGTTCGCCTTTCTTCCACCTGGATCATTATTACATTGATTTAAGTGAGAAAAAAAACCCTAATTAGGTTTATTTATTCTTTGGGAAAATACAGTATTGAAATATGCTGATCTGTCCAGAAAGCATGTCATGATGCGCTCCGAGTTGGTACTGTTGTTCTTTGCTCGGTCGCATTCAGTCTCCAAGTGGGAGACTGTTGCTGAGGCTTTCGGCTGTACTGGTGATCTAGCCCAGTTTTTTTAGGGATTCAAGGGTATAATAGTAATTTCATATTCTATTATGTTTAGTCCTAAGTACAAGGTATTTATCATACTTCTCATGGAAGCTCTCTGTAACACTTTTTTTTTTTGAATTTTGGATGAACCACATAAATCTGTGTCTTGTGTGTGCTTGATTTCTTCATCATCTCGTTTTTTCTTTCTTTCCTAATAGTACTATCACTACCAAGTTAAACTACATCAAACTGGAGTAAGAATCATACCCACTTAGAAATTAGGGGGATCAATTCATCGATCATAAGTTTCAGTGTCCAATCCGAATCTTCCCAAAGCTCAATTTCTCTTGATCTTGAAAAGGGATATGCCACAGCACCCCAGATCAATACCATATCAATTGCATTTGAGTTGGTAACCCTTCCTCGAGGATCCAATACTACCATCAAGGGCTCATCTTTGAATTGCCACACTTGCTTCATGTAGTCCACCACTGCGGTGCTAAGTAGCCATGGTCGGCGGATCGAATACCATGGTAAGGAATTGGATAGATAGGTGAAAGATTTCACTTCAGCATTTGTCCACATACTTGAAGAGGAAATAGGCACCCATATGATATCATAGCTTCTTCCCTCTAACTTATGGTTGTGAGGATGGTCATAAGTCTGATGTACAAGTAAGAGCAAGTTTTCAAGAGGGAGGAGGTCTGGTTTTGAAACCAAGAGAATTATCTCCTTGTCTACCAGTTTGGATATTCCAACCTGTTTTCAAAACACAATTAATAATTAATATTATGTCAGATGAACAAAATTAAGCAAGTGTTTCTTCTTCTTCTTCTCCTCTTTTTTTTTTTATGGCCAAGTAAAATTTGTTAAAACAAACCTTTGCTTGTGTGGAAGCATCCTTAAGTGGCAAGTCATCCTTGAGGGAAAATAACATTCTAAGAACCTCCTGGTTGTCAACATGCATATCTTCAAAGAGAGGCAACAGCTTCTGATGTATTTTTTCCTCTGTAAGTTACAAAGAGAATATAATCAGAATGTTACAGATCAGTAGATAACATGAATTCATTAATTCAAGAACACAAGGCAACTAGTCACATATCCTATTTATTTATACATTTACTACATGAAAAAACCTGCTTAATGATTTTGAAAACTAACCTATTTGTTGATGAGACATATCCACAAGCTTCCTCAGGTGATCACAGATGCTGCTTAGTCTGTAAATCAAGCTTGAGAGTTCCCATATGGCAATTGTCCGCGAAGCGACCGAGTGCCTGAAGAGAGAAAATTCTTATATTGTTTTAAGGTATACTTAGAATTCCACCAGCAATAACATCCCATGGAAACTACTCAATTCATAGAGACACTTAAGCATCAATTTCTATTTATATACTTTTTAAAATTTAGTAAGTGTACTTGTTTGAACAAAGTGTTAAGAAAGAAAGATGAACAAAGACGAAGAATACAAATCAAGAACACACAAACACAACGATTTACGTGATTTGGAAAATAGGGCCTACATCCACGGATACACACCATAAAGTGCTACAAGAGCAGCCACGAGAAGTATGATAAATACCTTGTAGTTAGGGTTTAAAAAACAATATTAAGTGAAATCACTATTTTATCCTTTGACCCCTGAGTCGATGGCTGGATCATTAGTACTTTCCAAATGCCTCAGTAGCATCAGTCTCCACATAACAACAAAGAAGTGTTCAAGTTTGTCTCATGAAAACTAATTAATTCATGTTCCACCCTCATGGCTTATGGACCCACTTAGAGAAGATGCCTTGAAATTCTCTTTTACTAGTTTATCCTAGTACATGATGTGGTACTATTTGCCTACCAATTACAAAAGCAATATTAGCAATTGCCTTTAATAGATCCAATGATTTGCATAATTTCAACAGCAACAAAAGTAGGAAAAAGAAAAAGGGACAAAGATCATGGTATTAGTCAATTGAGATTACTGAGGGAAAGAACATGCACTTGCTGATGATTAGAGGCAACCAAGTCTCTGATTTGAGAGGAGCATGCCAAGGTACTTCTAATAACCCAGTAAGTAGCTATATAGATCTGAGACTTTGTGATAGCCATTGTCTTCTCATCCAGCTTTATATGTTGCAGTGTTAATTCTTCAAACTTGATAATATACTTCACTAAATCCACCATAGTTTTAACTAGTAACCTCAATGCTTTGAAACGAGGCTTGAAGGCGTCTAAGTTGTTCGGCAATCGCTTAATCATTGCCAATAATACAGCCAAGGGATGATGAAGAGAGTATAGCTGCATAACCAGCCAAAATTCACCATAGCTTGTCGCAAATGCCCCGAGTACTAAAACCACCTTTGCATCCCAATTATAATTCCCCACCAAATCGAACACGGACATTGTTCTTGCGTGCGAATCTCCGTCCCCGGCACAGTTGCACATCATCTGCCAATGAAACTAATTAGTAAGTTATTCTCATGGAACATCCCTATTGGGTGGTAATTGTTAAGAAAGAAAGGATTCAAAGAGAACAAGAAACAAATCAAAATGCACAAGGCAACGATTTACATGGTTTGGCCAAGATGCCTATGTCCACGGATTCACACCAGATTCCACTATGCTCTCAAAAATTTCAGAAAAGTGTTACAAGGACTGAGACGAAAAGAACAATAAATAGCCTATGCTTAGGGCTAACAAACAGCCGTTTGATCCAATTCGACCGACAGAGTTGATGGATCATAAGTACTTCCTGAATGCCTCAGTAGCATCAATCTTCACATAACAACAGTAATGTATAAAATAAACTGAGAAAAAAGTGAGAATTACCTCACATGCGATCTTATAGACGGTGAGTCCCCGAGTTTCTTCGGATACATCATCCTCGCAGCACATATTACTCATTGCAATGGCATCTAGATGCAGCTCAGAACCCTAAAACAAGAATTTGTGATTAAAATTCATCAACAGTTTCATCATCAAAATGTTAGTAAGTTCAACTAACAACTAATTACCTTTGATGTGGTCGCATAATTCATGATATTCTCTATTGCACCAAGCAGCGACTGAGTATTAACGCGACGACCATCGGGATCATGTGTGAGGAGGATCTTCTTTATCAGTATATCTTCGTCTAACGGCGACGAGAAACTCGAAAGGCGATCACTCCGGCGAAGAAAGTGCATGGCCCAAGTGATGATAATGGTGAGCAAAAATATATAATAAGAAGCAACACATGGGTTTGGGAATTGGGATGGCTTCTGCTAGCTGCTACCATGTCTGTTGTATATATATACTGTATATTACATTGAGTAAAGGACAACAAGAATCTAGTTCTTTGCTTAAACAAACCCTTCTTTTATCCATTCGACTCCAGTGAAGATCTCTGTAAAGAAAGAGAGAGAGAGATTTGGATTATTATTATTCTGTTCTTGAGTGTGAGTACTCTTTAAGTGATCTGTACTCGAAAAAGAGTAAAAGCCACAGTGATGTTTGTTGTCGTTTTGAACATCAAAATCATCATCGGTTACTAATGGTATCCGATTCGAAGCATAAAGTACGTTATCACTTTGGTCCCTCCGAACCAGATTCATGGCTTCGGTTTACTTTTTTAATTATAAAGGTATTGCTCTACAGGATTTTTTTTGTTTTTCTTGTGCAAGCTTCTTTTCTCTTCTTTAGGTAGACTTCTCTTTATTATACGTCACCAATGGTTGATAGGTATTCTGATACTGATGAGACATTGATTTTTTCTCACTTTTGATGATTGTCCAATCCAAAACGTTCACTTGGGTCCACAACTTGTGTCGGCTTAAGTTAACAGGGTTGTTAATTGGTTTCGCTAACAGAAGATCCGGCTCCGCCTAAATCAGAATACCAAGTAATTTATTTGACTATAAAAAAAAAAACATGTCTTAGCTTGAATGGCTTACTTTTTCCATTGATGATAAGGTATATATATATATATATATATATATATGATACAATCAATCTAGAATTTTTTAGATCTAAGTACTTGCCTTCAATTAATTTAGAATTTTTTAGATCTAACTAATTGCCTTCAATCAAGGACTTGATACAATTAGACTGGTTACATAATAGAAACTAACTAAAATTATACAAATCAAATAATGACTGTTATTTATTTCCTCTTATATGCCCCTGCAATATGAAGCTCCGTGAGGAGAGTCCAATTTTGGTCTTGAGAGTGAGAAACCGAGTGCGTGGAAGAGATTTGGTGAGGGCATCCGCTAACTGATCCTCAAAGGAGACATAAGCGACACGTAGAGCACCACACTGAACCTTATTCACGAATAAAGTGAAAATCGATTGTAACATGTTTCATGCGAGATAGAAATATCGGATTGGAGCAAAGATGAGTTGCACTAACATTATCGCAATAGATCAAAGGAGAGTGAGGAATATGAATACCAATCTCGGTAAGGAGAGAGCAAACCTAACTTAATTCAGCAGTAGTGGTAGCGACAGATTTGTACTCCGCCTCGGTGGAAGAACGAGCAACTGTGCGTTGTTTCTTAGAGCTCCAAAAAATAGGATTTCGTCCAAGATATACAATGTAAGCACCGATAGAAGTAAAGTCGTCCTTGTTCCCTGCCCAATCAGCGTCAGAGAATGCGTGAATAGATAATGAGGCCTTGTGATGAAGGACCAGTCCATGATCAGACATTCCACGGAGGTAACGTAGGAGTGGTTTGACAGCATTCCAGTGTTCAGTGGTGGGACGGTGCATAAATTGAGAGAGTTTATTTACCGCAAATGTAACATTTGGTTGTGTAAGGGAGAGATACTGAAGGCTGCCAACTATAGTCAGGTATTCTGTGTGATCTGAGAGTGTCGAACCGGTGTGGAGAGCGAGTGTTGGGGTTGTAGTAAGTGGTGTGGCAACTGGTTTGGCATCAGTCATATGTGTTCGAGCAAGAAGAACTTCGATGTACCTTTATTGAGGCAGAAGTAACCCATGTTTGTGTGGGAGTACTTCAACACCAAGAAAGAAGGATAGGGGCCCAAGATCCTTGAGGGAGAATCGGTGGGCGAGGAGCATAACAAAGCGTTGCACTGCTGCATCATTGTTTCCTGTAATGATGATGTCGTCAACATAGACGAGTAAGTATATCATAGTGCTGGCAGTGTTGAGGACAAATAGTGATGTATCGGCATGAGAATTAGTGAAGCCGGAGGTGATAAGAAATTGACGCAGCTCATGGTACCAAGTATGAGGAGCTTGTTTAAGACCATAGATGATCTTGTGAAGCTTGCACACATGATCAGGATGGTCGTGATCTATAAAGCCCGGTGGTTGTGCCATAAATATGTCTTCAGATAAGTAGTCTTGAAGGAAGGCATTGTTAACGTCCAGTTGACGTAAGGACTAGCTACGACTTACAGCGATACTGAGAACGAGGCGGACGGTGGTGGGTTTGACCACTGAGTTGAATGTGTCTTGGTAGTCGATACCCGGTCTTTGGTGAAATCCTTTGGCAACTAAGCGAGCTTTGTACCTGTCAATGGAACCATCAGAAAGTCGCTTAGTACGAAAAATCCACTTGCACCCAACAAGATTTTGTGTTGGTGCCGTGGGAACAAGCTCCCATGTACCGTTTCGAACAAGAGCATCATACTCCTCGAACATAGCACGACGCCATTTGGGATCTTTGAGAGCTTGGGCCGTGATGGTGGGTTCTAGATCATCAGTATGGTGTAGGTTGGCGGTGAGGGTGAGTTTCTTGATGGGTTTGTGGATGTCGTTTTTGGCACGAGTTATCATGGTGTGGTTGTTGGCGGAGGTGGGGAGATTAGATTGTTGGGGTGGGTGTAACGACCTAAAACCTTTAACAGTAATTTCCTCCTTATATTATTTATTCTTTTCTATAATTAAATTAATATTAATGTTGTGTATAGGCCTAAATTAATTAGAGTTAATCAAGTGGAATTAAAGTAAACAATTAAAATTCATATCGGGGGGTTTTATGTTATTAATCAAACATGGGGGTTAAGATGTGAAATAACTAAGTGTTTGATTCAAACTCAAACACTGTGGATTCGGTTTTGACAGAAACTAAGAGAAGGAGAGTTAAGTGTTTTGATTAGAGTCGTATGATCAAAGGATCATTTGAATGGGGATAAGGTTATCTATAATTCAATCTTGTAAGTGGTTAACATTGGAGGATAAGAGAGAGAACGAGAGGGATTTAGATAAAAAAAAAATTGAATCTGTGATTTTTAGAAAGCTGGGAACGTGGTTGCTGTTCTGGGTGTGCAGAACCAAAGTAAAACGAGGAAGAAGACGATCAGCTGTGCCGACTGTGTGCTTCGATCGTGACCTTGCGAAGAGAGGTAAGTACATTACCTTACTATAATCTATAGATGATTTAAGTTGGTGTAAATTGCATAAACCGAACTCATGTGCAACTGATTTTGTTACTGCGTTTTGTTGATAATCTGGGTTGAACAGATTACTTTTATATTAATTTGATTAGCTTAATGACGATCAAAATGTTGTTCAACTTATATAAATCTTCTTTATTATTAATAACTTGGTTTAAAGATCACTTAAATGGTCATGCATTAAAGGGAAAACAAGTGTTAAAAATCTGGGTTTTGTACTTGGAAACGATGCCCTGTTTTCTTTAAGTTTCAGATTTCAGATTTTATTATTGTAGGTTGTTTATAAATTATCTTGATCTATATTGAATTCTGATATGGTGAGTTGTTCTTAATTTAGTTGAAGTTAAGCAAGTGTTTAGAAAATTGGAATGGATAGGAGTTAAGAAGGAAGAACGTGTACTGTTTTGGTTTTCAGTTTTTGAGATTAAAAATCTTAATTTAGTTATAATACTCTAGATCAATGATAGATGATTTATCCATAAAACTACTTATAACTTAATAGTATGGATTTAAAAGTATAAGAATGAAGGATTTAAAATTTCTGGTATATATATAATATTGCAGAAAAATAAATATTCTGTTTTAATGGTCTAAAGTGA
>JAUPMG010000017.1:14696463-14711324 GCA_031762675.1 Pachysandra terminalis | reverse complement strand
CTTGCGCCAGTGCTGAAAATTGTTTCCATCTAAGCGTTGATCTGTGAGACGCATAGATGAAGAAACAATTTCAGAAACAACCGGTTTGAGTTCTGCGGGATTCTGATCGGATGTGCTCATGATCATCTCACAAATCAAAGAAAAATAACCGCAGAAAAATCTCATCAAACAAAGTAAACTAGGGGGAATTCGCACCCCTGCAAATCGCAATCGCGATCAACAGCTACCCTTCCGGTAGGGAAAAAAAAAATCTTCACAAACAAAAAGCGCATCAAATCTTCACACGGAGAGTACCACGAAGAAAGCCAAATCCAATCAAACTCCAAATAGCGCTAATCAGCACCATCAACATTCGAAAAGCCCCCAAATCGAGAAACCCCAAATTGCTAGCCGCAAACAATCGATAGGTAGCGAAATCGCTACCTCACGGTTGGAAGAAATCTGCGATCAGCGGAAAAGAAGGGAGAAGAAGAAAGGAGGAAGAAAGAAGAACAGTAGCGTGAATAGTCGGGTGAACAGTAAAAAAAAAAGGGTTTCCCTTTCTTTTCTTTTTTTTTTCTTCAATCTGCTCTGATAACACATTGTTGCAGCAAAACGTACTCTTCTCAATTAGAGAGAGAGAGAGAGAGAGAGAGAGAGAGAGAGAGAGAGAGAGAGAGAGGGTTTATATATTAACTAGAACTAGGCTAAATCAATACATACACAAATAAAGAAAGAAAGGAAAAAGAGGAAAAGAGAAAAAGGGGTTGTGTGGGCCTCACGGCCCACTCGCCCACACTAACAATTTTCATTGAGAAACACGAATATATGGCCATACTGGTCAAAGTGGCTGTCAGTATGTGTCAAGATGTGGGTTCCTCTATAGTTGTGTTGTGTCCTTCAAATTATAGATCTGAATCGATAATCATTTCTCACTGTCCACCAAGATGATAAAGTTCTAGCTTGTTTTTTCCTGTCAAATACCATCTTGATGCCTTTAAATCCCTTTTGTTCTTTTGTTCGGTAACATAAGTTTATTGAGAAACAATAAAGCTATGATACAGAAGTAGTGTAACCGTTACTATTAATATCTTTATCTGTTCCTCGGTTTGTTTTTTAATTTAGAGCAAGATGCAGCCTGGTCCTGAGCCAACTCACCACAAACTTGGCACATTAGGTCTCATCATATGCCCAACTCAAAACTGGCAATGGGTTTGGTTCTGGTCGGGTTGGTATTGGGTATTAGCAGGTTGGTGTTCAACTTGACCCAACCTATTTAACAAATGGGTTGAGAAATGTAAACCTGAACCCAACCCGCCTAACCTGTTTATTCTCCCCTTTAATATAAACAAAATTAAAAAAATAAAACAATATATAATATATTCTTAACATGTAAAACTTATGCATATATTATATACAGATAAGGTATAACAATGCCCAACCAACTCGTTTTACGACCTCAACTGAACCTTTCTAAGTACGGATGGGTTCGGCAGGTTAGGTCACCAATTGCCATCTCTAGGACTAAATTCTTGATTCGGAAGAAATGACATTTGTTGTTTTCTTATCTGATGCAGGATTCAGGGTCTGAAGATATGAAAAGCAAATTTATAGGTGCAGGTTCATCTGAAGAAAGCAAATTTAGTAGGTCCAACAAGAGATGTGTTGATTGTCAGACTGCAAAAACCCCTCAATGGAGAGGTGCCCCGGCAAGGCCTAAGGTGGTTGTCTGTATCCATTCCCTTCACTTCTTCTTCTCAGATTGAGGTTCCATTGATTTTCATTTTTGGTCTTTCTGTTCTCAGTCGCTATGTAATGCTTGCGGAATCGGATACAAAAAGCAAAACGAGTCTCTTTTCTGTTTGAACAAAGGAGGAGAAGAGAAGAAGGAAAATGGAAAAGTAACAACTTTTAAATTTTTTATTTGTGTCTAGCTGAGATAATGTACTTTGCGAGGAGAGTTATTGTTGCAATGAACTATGATAAAGATGCAGAGGAATTTGAGGGAGAGGAAAGGCGAACAACAACAAACTGTGCTACTGATCTCTCTCTCTCTCTCTCTCTCTCTCTCTCTCTCTCTCTCTGCGTGCGTGCGTGCGTGTCTCTAATTTTTACTAATTGAAGAATTGATGAAGCCAGTCTGAGCTCATGAAAGTTTCCATGAGCCATGCTTGAGCTTGGTTTCTAAAATTCGTTCACGGTTCAAGTTGATCTTGGTATAGCCTGGTTCTGCTCAGCTTTTTACATACCTATCCAGGATACTCATTTTTTCAATTTTAGATATCCTTGGTATTAGAAATTTTGTCAAGTCTATTTCATATATATTTGCATTTTAGCCTTCTTTTTTTAACATTCAAAATGTGTACTGAGATACTTATGGATGAAGCCTGTTTGTATTTATTTTTCCAGGTGAACAGTGATTTGGAAATCCTTCTACAAACTGGCGGAATGCAGGTACAGGAAACTGTGAAGAAATATTCTGATGAACTAGCTGCAACGGTAATCTTCTGAAATTCTTTGGACATCTATAAAGAACAACTATTTATGGAATCATCCAGGAAAATTTGGAGCTGCCGTTCTTTTGAGGTTTTGCTCCCAAGTATTTGTATCTAGGAGCATGTAGTCTACTTTAAAAGCTAGTATGATCATTTATAGCTGATCTAGTGTTGATTGCTCTATTTTCAGTTGGGGAACATGGAGCAGCATCTTGAAGAACTACTTGATATTGTGATGGCAAAGTGCAGGTGTGTTATTTTCCTAACTGTTGGATCTATGAGCACAAAGACCATCATTATGGTCATTTCTCTGCCACCTGATATTCCTTACTCTAGATGCAATGTTACTTTATTTATTTTTTTCTCCTCTCTGTTGACATGTTTGGCTGCAAATGAATTTCTGTCTTGTTGAAGATTAGATGAGAGACACAGACTTTGTAGGGGATGAGTTCACAATCCACCTAGGGGCACATTTTGGTGCTCAAACTAAACATCGGCTTCTGTCTGTCAAAATAAATATGAAATGCGAAAAGGAAAAGTCTGAGAGCCACATGAAAATGCAGCAACACATGGAAATGCAAATATTTGTTTCGGAAAATGCTAAAATAAGTATCTGTATTCAGTATGGATTCTCTACCATAAACTACTATCAAATGGGAGGAAGAGGCGGAAGAGCACTCTGAAACTCTTTTGCATGCATTAATGCTGATATCCAGAATGAAAAAATCTATATGCACCTGTATTAAAGGTCAAACTGGATCTTTGGGTCATTCTAATTGTTGAGATAAGACACAAAATCATCACTAGAGGGCCGGAATCCAATTTGAAAGCATCAAAACACATTATAAGTAATGAAAAGAATAAGGAATTGATGTTTTCAGTGACATTGCAATTAGAGCACTACAGAATGAGAAAAGTTGAATCTCTTAATTAGAAAATGGTGAATCTAAGCTTCCTACCATATTTAAATAGAATCGCAGTACTCATTGACGAGTTTCAAATAAGCAGGCAGCTGCTGGAAACGGTTACCTGTAGGTTTGCTGCAGCGACTAAATGAAATTGTTTGGAGACATGAAATACAGCATTTCTGTATCTTTAAAGCACTAGATTGGTGGGAAAAAAAATTGTTTGGGAGAAAATTAAAAAGGACTTATCAGGATTGAAGTATTATATCGTAAAATGTGATTAGGAATGCGTATACTTGATCAACTAATATGTGCAGTAATAAGTAAACGTTCTGATTTGAAAAATGTGATTGTAAGGGTGATTTTAAAACTGCAAAGTAAAGTAAGTATGCTTGAAGGTTCCAAGTACGTGGAGATATCATTTGGGGCCTGATTGGTTCATGGAATTGGGGCTGGAATTGGAATTGGGGTCTCCAATTCAAAATTTTCCATTTGGGAGTGCATTAAGGAATTGAAATTCGAATTCTACATGAATTCCACAGAATTCATTTGTAGGTTACTTTTGAAGCAGTCGAATTCACAGGGAGGAGGCTGTTAATTGCAATTCTCTACCCCGTGGATTTCAAATGGATGTGGCAATAGGTCGGGTTGGACTTACCACCTCTATCTTTAATGTAATAATGAAAATAAAATTAAAAATTAAAAATTAAAAAAGAAAATCATTTTTGATACCATTCTCATCTTCCTTACTCATCATCCCCATTCCTCATAAAGAAAAAATCCAAATTCCAATTATTTTTTGACATCCAATCATGAAAATCTCAATTCTACTCAATTTCAATTCTCAACGTATTAGAATTGGAATTACAATTTTTTTATTTTTTTTATTCACCAAAATAAAAAAAAATAAAAATTGGAATTACAATTTTTAACATCAACTCCAATTCTTTGAAACAATCGGACCCTAGAGTTCATTTTATTGTATGTGTATTATTCGAAAAAGATAGATTATTACGAAATAACATACTTATATAAAGGCCTTGATAACACTAACGAGATCTTATGGAATCTTGAAGTGGTTAAAGCAAAAGAGTATTGCAAATCATAGTTCATTGAACTTTTTTTTTTTCTTTTGATGTATGAATAGACATTATTAAAGAAAAGAGAGAAGAGAAGAATGAGTACACAAAAAACCTACACTAGAAAGTATAGCGAAGGATACAGGATTTAAAACAAAAGAAAAAAACTAATAAAATGAATAAACCACTACCTCACTCGGCTAATAGATCTTCAAATTATTATTCATTGAACTTTTCTTGATTCGCTCTTCCTTGTAGTATTCGAGTTCCATTTCCTTGAGGTCGGGAAATTTAAGGATTCTGCAGTGCTTATTGTAAGGTCAGTTTGTATTCATTTTGTTATGTTGGGTACAAAATAGAGATCTCATTGTAAAGCCTCTCAGAAGGTGAAATCAAACCTATTATTTCTGAATTTGTTCTTGTATGATCCTCAAAACTCTTGAATCAGTACCTAATCACAAGCATTCATTCTCAGAATGCCTATTTAAGATTGAAAAACAGGTCTGAATTTGGCTATTGATCACTGTTGTGAGATAGGTTACAGAACTCCCACAACAGCCAGTTCAATAACTGAGGGACTAAAAGTTAGATTTACAATTTACACATATTAGCATTTAATCATGGAGCCACACACATATGGAAAAATCATAAAATGTTTCTCTCTCCATAAAAGTGATCATCCTGCAAGTTTTCCACCCTGATGTCGACCGTGACACGGATACATATATCTGTTGGGTTGTCTGAGTGTTGTATGCCTAGGACTCTTAAATCTTTCATTTATATGCTTGCTCATGACTTATATTTTTCATTTATATGCCTCATTGTATGACTATTTGGTGTTTTTTCTTCTCTTAATTCCATAGAGTTGTTTACGGTAGTATTCAAGTTCTTGAACATAGAAATAAATGAAATTTCCTAATATTTCCATATTGAACTGTGTTTGGAGCTTATTTTCCGGAGAGGAGGAATTTCCTGTAGCAAAGTTCATTGAATTAGGATATTTATGGTTCCACATGGAACTAAACAAAATATCACTTCTTCAATATGAATAATTATGATTCCATTCGGAGTACAAAGCATCCCTCCAACTACGGCTTGGTTCTTTTCTCTTCTCAGTCAAGTACAATGAATACGAGCGAATAAAGGATGTACAAATGATGAATAATTATGATTCCATGTGGAGTACAAAGCATCCCTCCAACTATGTCGTTGTTCTTTTCTCTTCCCAGTTGAGTACAATGAATATGAGAGAATAAAGGATGTACAAATGACTTGTGGCAGTATGTATTGATGCTATCCATGCGAGGCTCAGATTTTGGTTTAAACTACCTGCTAAAAGAGAGGGAAGAAGTAACACCTCTACTGCAAATCTATGGAAATAAGAATTCCATGATTATCAAGGTGGAGATCTAATAAGGATGTCAGAAATGTTCATCTGGATTCACCTTTTCCTTCTCTTGCTTGCTTTTAGAAATGTACAGGTTAAGAAGAGACTATGGGATGTATTTGTGTTCTCACTTTTTTCCAACTCCTGATCTCCATGCTGGGTTGAAGTACTTGAATAGTTGATGGGGAAAAAAAGTGTTCTTTTTCGCTCTTTGCTATGTATCTGAAATAATCTAAGTGCGAACCTTTTATTCCCATGAAGATCACAATCTATCAATCAACAATGCCTTTACCTAGATACTTGCATTTGGCAGTTAAATCCTGCTATGTATCTGAAATAATATACACTATGGAAAGGTTTGTTCTAATGATATTTGTTTAATCTCTGAAACTGTAATTCCCATCTGTTTTGCTGCAGGCAAATGACGCTCATCGAGAAGCAACAACTTAAAAAATTGATACAGAAGCTACTGCCAAAAAATCTCGATCGTGTAGTGGAAATCATCCAGCGTAGCAAGCAGCCAGAGATGCATCCTTGCGATGAGATTCATGTTGATTTAGAAAAGGAGGTAAATTTGTAACTCATGTGAAGACTTAATTCAGATTAATCACTTTGTTGCACTGCACACAATCTTTGATGATATGTATAATGGGCTTTTGTAGGGTAATGCGACGCTTTGGAGATTGTATTACTATCTTGAAGCAGTTGAAAATGCTAAAAACCTCTCGTCGTAGTTGGACTGAGCTGAGAAATTCTTTTGAAGGGTTTGTGATGAATGGATGGTGAGTCTCTCCATTCTTTGTGCTGTGGTTTTTAAACGTTGTCTACCCAAAGAAGTATCATGTATTCTCGATTTTGAGCTGTATATAATGTTTATATTCTCCTATATGCAGATGTTCTGCTAGTCTAAAATTTGCAAAAATTCAATAAAAAAAATAAAATAAAATTTCGTTAAAATGTTACCAGGTGATGAATCTAAGACCGTGAAGATCGTTAAAATTTTCTTGTTTTTTTGTTATTATTATTGATATTAGTGATGTAGAATTTCTAACTGTCGTGCAATTGTTCTATTAAAAGTGTTTATTTTGAAATATAACTTATAGAGAAGAACAAAGAGAGGAATTCGAGGTATTAGGTATGCCAACAAAAATGCATGCCATAGAGCACGGGAACCTCAGTGTTTGAGGGACACAAGTTTCTTTTGTTTTTCAAAGATTCAGATAAGTTATCCATTTTTTGTCTCTTTTACGTATTGTGAGTTATACGCTAAGAGGATTTGACCTTTTCACTGTTTCATCGGTTTTTCGGTATTTGTGATTTGAAGGGTATGTTCTGTTATGTATAGAGAAAATTATTCAAAATATCCTCTTTTTGACAATGACAAGTTTCAATTAGAATCGTGACCAGAGAGATGATTAGAAATGTCTCTATGCACAAAATATCCTCTTTTGACAATGACAAGTTTCAATTAGAATCGAGTCCAAAGAGATGATTAGAAATGTCTCTATGCAGGAAGCATATCCAATGTTTATACGTAATTAACGCGCATAATTATTTTCAAAAAGAAATTGGGATGAATCACTTAGTTTTAAGTAAACTTGCTCTGGAATGGGTCGTCTTGAGATTCATGAAATCATGGATCAATGAGGGAGTATTTTTTGGTATTTATTACAATCATTTTTAAATAAAGGACTCATTCGAATTCTACAACAAATACTCTTCAGGTCTTTGTTCTTTTTTGAGAAAATCCTTTTCTATATATTAATCTATATTCTTTCGAGAGAAATCGGAGTAGCGTCAAACATCTCATAAGATGATCAGTATATTATCGAATTACTTATATATAGATCTTAGATTTAAGACCCTCAGCAGGCAATCCATTTTCACGATCAATAGTCTTTGTTAGGAAGAGTTATCATAAAATTTCTCAAGGTTTTATGTCAACTAATTCGAGTGACCTTGAATTGAGCTCAATGAAATCATAAATAAATGTGTTTCTTTCAAATTTACCTTTAAAGTAAAATGCAATAACTCTTTCCATATACTTTATAGTTGTTTCTTGAAGGTGTCATCCAAAAGTGTTCCTTGGGAATAATTAAATAAACATTTCTTTGAAGGTCTTCCCAACCTTCGAAGTCAACAAGTTTTTAATCTTTTTAGGGTGATAGGCTCATTACTTGCCATTCGAATGTGACAAACCCATAGTCCTTTGAGGGTGACTAACACTTTGTCTTTTGAGGATGAATAATCTTTAGTTGAATTGACCATCTCTTGGTGATTACGTGACGAATTGACCATCTCAATGTAGTTGACCCCTATTAGGTGTACAATAACCATTTCATTATTCGAAGAAATTACTTATTGAAGAAATAACTTTTACAGGATAAAAACGTTAAAGATTTTGATCAGATCAAAAAATCATTAGGATGATGACGTGACCCAATAAAATGGTGAACGTCGTTGGAATTCACACACACACACATATATATATATATATAAGAGGGCAGTTGTATTGTCTTTTAAATGATTCGAAGCTATAAGTCATATCTTATAAACAAATTATCCTTCTATGAGATATTGAGACGAGTCCCAAGTGATTAATCAAACCGCCTCATCATCAATTCTATCTTCATAATCGTTGACTATCATTATTATTATTTATTTTTGATAATCAGTTAATAGAGTTAGGTCATTATTGAAATGCTAATGTCAAACAATTATTGGAGCCCATTAAAAGCTTTCTTTGGGTATAGTTTGGTTCAACCAAATAAGAATTCTCCAAATAAGCTTTCGCGTTTGAGCTAAGTGTCTCAACAGGGTAAGTTGCACCAGACAAACGGGACTCAAAGAATCCATCTCAAGTGTCAATTCATTCACCTAATCAGGAAAATTGGATGAATCAAAACAAATGTTGAAATTGACAATAGAAGCACCAAGTCTTTCCATTAGTGAATGCTTCAACCATAAAAGCATCCTCCTAAATGAGGAGAAAGTAGGCTCATTTACTAATGAATGAACCTGTCGCGAAAGGCCCACAAATAATTCCTCTTTTAGGGATGACAATGGGTTGGGTTAAACGGGTAACCCGCCCCACCATGTCCTTAATGGTTACGGTTTGGTAACCCATGAATCGGTTAGGAGGTTAGGGTTTGGTTCAATCCGGTCCTAACCCGCCCCGTTGTTATTCACTTATGTTTTAAATATAAATTTATGTATAAATTTATATTTTATAAGTAAATATAATTAAAATATTTAAAAATTAACTTAAAAAAAAACATTTATTTTTAAAAGAACCCTATAATCGGGTTGAAACTGCCCCGCCCCGATAGGGTTAGGAGCGGGTTTGGTATTAGGAGGGCCCCTTTAGGGACGAATTAGAATTCGTCAAAACCGGCCCCAAACCCACCCCGTTGCCATCCCTACTCTCTCTCTCTCTCTCTCTCTCATCTAAACACTTTCTACCCAATTTGATGAATGTGCCTAATCCAATTCTAAGCATGTGAAGTACATGGGGCTCACTAGAAGGTGATTTTGGTTAGAACGTCACAACTCAACGAGTGTGGTATGAAACCAAACGTACACAACTTAGTGAAATGGTTGTAGCTAAGGCTGTGTTTGGTCCGGCTTGTGCTTTTGGATAAGCACTTATTGGATAAGTGGCTCAATGAGAGCACTTATCCACAGCAACAATAAACAGCTTACTTGAAGAAAAAAAATAACACCTGGTTAATACATTTATTTAATGCTTATGAAAGTTTAGGGGTAAAATAGGTATTATAAAAATATTATTAAAGTTTAAAAATAACAGTTATTTAAGTGCTTATGAAAGTTTAGGATAAAATAAGTATTATGAAAATATTACTAAAGTTTAGAAATGGCTTCTCACATAAGTGATAAGAAAAGCTATTCTTAACAGCTTCTCCTTATGGGTAGTCTTCTTCAATTGCTTATGGGTAAGCACTTACCCATTAGGTATTACCAAATACACTTTTAAGTTTAAAAAGTGTTTTAATAAACTACAAACTGAAATAATCACTTATATATATATATAAACGAGGTCAAACATAACCTAAATGTGTTTTTACTGCCCATAAAGAAGGCTCTCTAAACACTATTGGATGTGTCTTAGTCTGCTTTTGGTTGACAGATTTTGTTTAGGTGGACCAAGAAATTCAAGCTCAAGAGAGCCCCATAAGATAAGGGCCCTCCCCATAAGATAAGGTCTTCATAAAGCAATTTGAGTGTATATAATTAAAATTTTCTTGAATGTGGTTGGGAGAGTGGTGATTAGAGTGAGTGAGTAGGGACAATTTTGAAGCGCCTCTCTGTCTTAACCACTTATTATTTTTGTTCCTTTCACCAACCTAACCACTCTCATCTTAAGCCTAGCTTCTTAATTTCCACCTCATTTGGCAAACCATCATAGGAAATTAAGGCCCCATTTGGGGTAGGTTTCTAAAGGCCACGAAGCCCTTCTTAGACTTAAAAGACTTCTTACCCAATATTTGGGTGTTTGATGATATTTCTGAAAGTTACTTTTAGTGGAAGCGTTTCTTTAAGAAGTCCATTTTGATAAAAACAGGTGTGGGTTTGCTTCTAAAATGTACGTTTGCATAGTTAAATATATTCTAAATTTAATTAAACCGTTAAACGTAGTAAAATTATCCTTTCATTTTTATTAAATATTTTTTGAAAGAACAAAAATATTTATCGAACTTAAATTATCTACAAAACATCCTTTCATATAAATAATTTTGAATCAATAGCTTTGATTCGAAGCCCATTTTAACAAATGATCCAATCCTCTCCGGTTTCAATTACCTGTTAGTTGATTTGAAACCAATCAGAAGATAACATATGGGATAAAAACCTAATTAAAAAATATTTAAAATTTTTAAGCACAAAAATTGAGAAAAAAAAGTCACTTTATCATTAATAATGATGTTTCCTTTAACAAAACCTCACATTGAAACCCTTCAATTTGTTGAAAGTTACGTGGAACAACCCTAAATCTTATTTGAGAGTCTACAATCGGTTCGAAATGAATTAATGCTTTGAGTTAGTCTACAACTCCAAGTGGGTGCAAAAATGAGAATGCAAATATCAAACTTGAAAATAACTTGTAGTCCAGAGCATTTGTATATATACATATAAATCACTTAGAGTTCTGCCGGTCCGGCGAGAATCTGAAATTATTTTCAAAATATTATTTTTTGTTTTTGCTTTCTGTACCGGATCCGGACAAGTTGGTACCAATCTGGATCTGCTGTCCGGACCGGAACCGGATAGAATCGATCCGGCCACCGGTTCCGGTTTTTAAAAAGTCCTACACTTTCATACTTGACATGATATAAATTAAGATGTGTTTTTTACCGAAGAGTTTCAAAGAGAAGATTCTAATAATGCTTTTTAGAAAGAGAAATTCATATCGAAGATTACCTTACATTGTTTGCAAAAAAAGTGTCAGAATTAAAGTACGAAACCAACATCAATACAGATATAGTTCGAAGTGATGAAACCCATATCAATGAGGGTAAGTGACTACATTCCCCACACGTATGGCAAGTTACTGACTATTACAGCATAGTTGAGCTCATATGGCACATGCAAGTGCTGTACTTGTTGCAGTCAGATCTCCTTCTTTCTCTTTCTCTCTTTAGTTTGAATATAGCTAGGCTTGGTAGGTGAGCACCCTTTAATGGCTTAAACCCAAATAACATGTTATTTTGCTAGCCATTAATATGATCCAAACAAAATTCAAAGAAGCGGGTGCAACCATTATCTTCATCTTATAGTGCCTATTTTTTCACTTATAAACCTAACTCTACTAGGAATATTCATTCACAAACTATCTATTCTCGTCAACCATCATCTTCCACTTCCATTCATTCTCTCTAATGGACAATAACACTATCATCATGCCTCTGCAGATACGCTTATCTGATCTAGCAATCTCTCTCTTCGGTTTATTCATCTTCAGCTCCATAGTTCAAAGGCTCACCAACAAAGGTCCCATGTTATGGCCTGTGATGGGGATCCTACCGTCCTTATTCTTCCACATCAACGAGGTCTACGATTGGGCTACTCGATCTCTGATCAAGTCTGGTGGGACGTTCTACTTTAGAGGGATGTGGATGGGTAAAGCATACGGGGTCATGACCGGCGACCCGTCCAACATCGAGTACGTGCTCAAGACCCGGTTCAAGAACTTCCCGAAAGGGAAATACTACAGAGAGAGGTTCTTTGATTTGCTCGGTAACGGAATCTTCAACGCCGACGATGAGTTATGGAAGGAGCAGCGGCGAGCCGCCACGTCGGAGATGCACTCGGCCCGGTTCGTGGGATACTCGCTTCAGACCATTCAGGACCTGGTTCATCAAAAGCTCTTGAAATTGATAGATGCACTCGGCCCGGTTCGTGCAATCGATCTTCAGGACGTGTTTCTCCGGTTCACGTTTGATAACATCTGCACGGCCGCGTTCGGGGTCGACCCGGGTTGTTTAGGGCTCGACCTTCCTGATATTCCGTTCGCGAAGGCGTTCGAGGAAGCTACCGAGTTTACTCTGTTCCGGTTCGTAGTCCCACCTTTTGTGTGGAAAACCATGAAGCTGTTGGAGGTTGGTTCGGAGAAGCGGCTCAAACAGGCGGTTCGAGTGGTTCATGGGTTCGCAGAGAAGACTGTGGTAGAGAGAAGGAACGAATTCAACAAGCTTGGGAATTTAAACAACCGGTCCGATCTCTTGTCAAGACTCATCGAGGTCGAAGACCCAATCAAGGAGAAGAATCATCGATTCTCCGATCAGTTCCTCCAAGACTTCTGCATAAGCTTCATCCTCGCCGGACGGGACACGAGCTCCGTCGCCTTGGCCTGGTTCTTCTGGCTCGTACACGAACACCCACGAGTCGAAACCCTAATCCTCCAAGAACTCACCGGAATCATCGGTCACCGGAAGGAAAATACAAAACCTCATAACGTAGTTTTCACTTTAGATGAATTGAAGAAGATGGTTTATCTTCAAGCAGTGTTATCGGAATCCCTCCGGCTGTACCCGTCGGTGCCGGTGGACTTCAAGGAGGTTCAAGAAGACGACGTGCTTCCCGACGGGACTGTTCTGACGAAGGGAGCTAGGGTTATATACTCCATCTTTTCAATGGCTAGAATGGAAGCTATTTGGGGTAAAGACTGTAACGAGTTTAAACCGGAGAGATGGATCAGAGATGGAGAATTCGTGAGTGAGAATCAGTTCAAGTACGTAGTGTTTAATGCGGGACCCAGGTTGTGTGTAGGGAAGAAATTTGCTTACATGCAGATGAAAATGGTGGCTGCTTCGATACTGTTGAGGTATTCGGTTAAGGTGGTTGAAGGTCAAGCTGTGGTTCCAAAGACTACTACTACGCTTTACATGAAGAATGGGCTGTTGGTTAGTTTCAAGCCTAGATGGACTGATGAGACTTCTCTACTGTAATAATAATTAAAAAAAAAAAATTGAATTTAGGCTTTCAGGGCTAGTGAAGAAAATGTTAAAATAAAAAAAATCAAGAAAAAATAATAATAAAAAGAGAGGGAAAAAAAAAAAATAAAAGGTGTTGTTTTTTATGTTAATTATGGTAGTTGTGTGTGTTCATGTAAATCTTTGTTTGTATTGTAGGTTCTTATACCCTACAATATCATCCTTTGAAAACAAGAAGTAAAACCTGGATAATAGCTATATCCTAAACAAGAGGAGTGATCAATCACAAAATTTGCTAATAAATCAGTGGCATGCATGGTTCAGTTCTTGATAAATGATTTTTTAAATCTAGCTTCTGGGAAAGATCTAATCAGTATGTGAACTGCTTTGTTAAAAAAGGCTTTGAATCAAAGTCATTGGTTAAAAATTACTTTTGGTGAGAAAAACTATATGAAAGGATGCTTTGTACATTATTATGGGCTGGATGGGTATTTTTGTCTTTTTAAAGAATGAATGATGGAAATGAAAGGGTAGTTTTATCATTTTAAAAGTTTCACTTAAGAAGTCAATTTTTTGAAGCAGTTTCATCCAAAGCAACTTTTAGAAGTGTTACCAAATACACACCCTTTTTGGTCTAAGAATGGCTTCATGTCCCTCAAGAAGCTATGCCAAACGGGGCCATAGTTTATTGTTGCAATGTCTCCTTTCTAAACAATTGGATAATGAGAATCGAGTTTGTTTCTATTTCAATCTCCCTAAATTCTCAATCATTCAATCTTTTGTGAGCCTTCAAATGCAAATTTAGCTTGATTTTAAACAGTTAATAGCATATTTATTTATAGTTCAATTATTGCGACATTAAGCCCAAAGTAACCGGACCTTATTGTGCCGTGTCTTATTTCAGACCCCCTAGGCCCAGCCCGGCATGAGGCACGACGATTATCGTGTTGTGCCGGACCAAGCGTCGTGCTCTTGCCTATAATTTAGTTAAAATCCAATTGTGCTCATGCCCGGACTGTCATGCAGTGGGTCATAAACGCAGACCCGGCCTGGCACTATAAGGCCTATCATGCCATGCCTGGACACGGACCAAATCGTGCGGGCCAAACGAATACCTAACGCCTTGTCCATTTGTACATCCATAAATATATGTAATTAAGTGCTTTTTCATATTTAGGAGTTATCTTAAGGCTGTGTTTGGAATCCTGGATTTCAGAAGAAAAGAAAAGAAAGTAAAAAAGAAAGAGAAAAGAAAAGAAAAGAAAAGAAAGTATATTACTTTCGAACAAGTTTGGTTGGATAGAGAAAATTATAAAAAAAAAATGCTTTTTCTTGTTTGATTGTGTAAAAAAACCAAAATAAAAATTAGTCAATTTTTTCTATTAGCCATACAAAATAATTGCATGGATTACAACATGTAATCCATGTAGGTGGTGGTGGTGGAGAGTGGTGGTGGTGGTGGTGGTAGTAGTGGTGGTGGTAGTGGTGGTAGTGGTGTAGTGGTGGGGGGTGTGGGGGTGGTCGTAATGGTGGTGGTGGTAGTGGTGTAGGGGTGGGGGGTGTGG
>JAUPMG010000017.1:14674661-14695979 GCA_031762675.1 Pachysandra terminalis | reverse complement strand
GTGGGGGTGGGGTGGTGAGGGTCGTGGGGTCGCGGTGGTGGGATGGTGGTGGGGGTAGTGGTGGTGACGGTGGCGTGGTGGTGGTAGTGGGGTGGTGGGGGCGGGGTGCAAGTGGAGTTAACATTTTTTTAAATTCCCACCTACATTGGATTTACAATACACACCCCCCTCCATCTGACTTAGAGTTCTAAAGAATTGTGTGGTATTAGAATGGACACGTGATTTATAATTCCCATAAGAATTGGTTATCCAAATGCAAGAATTGAAATTCACACCTGCCAATTCCAATTAACACCCTGAATTCCTGCGATACAAACATACCCTTACTAAACATACTTTTGACTTGCAAAAAGTGCTTTAATTAGCAAAAAAGTAAAAATAAGTACTTAATTAAGCAACACCAAAAGCAGCCTTAGGTGTCTCAAATTCAATTACAATTCTTCATTAATTATTTTTCTCTTAAAATTTCAAATTTTAGCATGCATTGGCAATCTATACTCGAGAACAGTGGACCTGCATGTGCATAACATGTGCAACTGTAGTAATACAATAATAACAATTCAGCATTCCCAGCTAACAAGAAATTAAAGAGAAGAAATTGTTAAGAACTTTGAACCACTAATCAAAAACTTTCCTAAAAAGAAAGGAAAATAAAACCAAATTGACAATTTCCCCAAGGAACCTGCCGGAATTGACGATTTCCAAAACATCCCTTGGAAGATCTCATGTCTTCCGATCAAAAGGAGCTGCGTCTCGGTCTTTCCTCAGCGACATTTACTCTGATTGCTCTCCCATCCAAACTCTGCAAAACCAATAAGGCACAATCAGATTGTTGTGTGGTAAAACAGATACAAAAAAGAAGTTGGCTCCTTCTAAAGTACAAATTGTGATATGGTCATGGTTCAAATAAGATTATCTGCTGGTCTTGTGCTTGAGGAACTCTTCGCATTACGTCTGAGCTCCAGTTTCTCAAGTAGTAGAAAAACAAATTCCATTCTCCTTGACACAAAAGGGAAATTTATAAAAATAAAACTGAAAAAGTATATATAGGCAACCTCATTGACGATTGTAAGAGAAATGTCAAACTAATTAATTAGATGAGAATTCCAAAAAAAAATCCCTTCACAATTTTTAACTACAATAGCTCAACCTCCAATGTGAAATGCTAGCACAACTAAAATAACTGGGCAGAAAGACTATTCTCTGCTACCTCACTAACATAAATATAGATCCCACTGACAAGATCTTCCAAGTTGAATCTCTCTCCCTCTCTCCTCTCTAAAAGAATTCGAAAGAGGTTCAATCATCTGGTTATATTGAATGTTGACCTCAAGAGTTTAGGTCAATCTTACTCCCGCAGGCTGGGGCGATACCAGAAATTTTTTCTTGGGGGGCCAGTTTAACACGTTTGAGTCAATATTAAATGTACATACAAATACATAACATATAAACATAGAAACATGTGTGCGCAAGCGCGAACACACACACACACACACACACATATATATATATATATATATATATATATAATGTGAGATGACACTCACCAACAGATCACATCGATTTTTTTCCCCAATAAGACGGGTAGCATTACTATTTTATACACAAAATTATAAGTCTAGGAGAAATTGAAATTAAACTTTGTTACATTGGGTAAGACAGAAAGAATCTATAAGCATAAATTCTAATGTGTTATTTTATTAAAAAAATATATATAAGAGAAAGAAGAAAAAAACTTTGATTTTGTGGGTGTAATTAAGAGAGTTTATAAACATAAGTTTAAATCTATATTGAAGGTTGATAAAAAAAAATTAGTCTTTTTTTTGTTAACTTGGGTGTCCGGGCCTTAGGCCCGACTAATCCCAAGTAGGAGGCTTGCGCAGCAACCCACCGCCACGACCTCCCACTTAAATCCGAACCTGCCAAGCTGGGGAATCAAACTTGAGACCGTGCAGCTAACCCACACACTCCCCTATTCGCGGGTAAAAAAATAAAAAATTTATAGTCTTTAAGAAGTAATACTCTAAATTGTGGGGAGGGCAGGCATGCAATGTAGCAAAAAAAAAAAAAAAAATTGCATCCCACGATTCCACTATCATGAAACAGAGTTAAAGCATATTACCTGTCCATCAAGAGCAGCAATGGCATCATCCAACTCGTCCTGTGTGGCCATAGTTACAAAGCCAAATCCACGTGAACGCCCAGTCTCCCGGTCATAAACCACCCTTGCATCCACCACCTTGCCATGTTCACTGAATACCTGCTCTAGACGAGCATCATCCACTTGCCATGGAAGGTTACCTACATAGATTCTGAAAGAAGCTTCAAATGTTCGAGGGGGTCGTTCTGGCCTAGACCCCCTTGGAGCGGCCTTGTTTACAGTCAAAAGCCTTCCATTTACATCCTGTTTGAAAGACAAAAGGAATTCTCAATCACTGTGCAGATCCATGGAAATTCTATAACATTTATTTATGAGACGAAGAAAACACCATAGACATATAACTATACCGTACATGTTAAAAGTATTTATAAACATCCATATAAGTGATACATATGATGAGCGCACACAAATTTTTACGGAGGCCATGCCCTACTAATTATGAAATACAACTCCTAAGTGGTGTACAGGATCAATTGTAAACTGACAATGAAGACCCTTTAGCGGATTCAGTAGCTTTGGTAATACCACTTGAAGCAACATCTTGGAGAAGCATGGGAAAATCTCCTACAATCTACTGCAGAGAAATCAGCCTGACCTACAATCTTCTAAGGCTCGGAAAGGAGTAAGATGATTGAGAACCACTGACTGCCAGATTTCAAATAATTTGACACTGCACATAGCAGTATGAACTCGATTAAGAACAAGGATGGTTAAAATTCAATTAGAAACAAGAAATTTGAATTTCTACCTTAATCATCTTGTTGAAACCAAATAGCATACAGATGTAATGTACCATAAAAAATTTGAATAAAACCTAATCAGAAAATAGTAGGGGTGGCAATTGGTTCAGTTTAAACCAAAAACCAAACAAACCAAACTGAGTAAAGTCATTTTATTTTCAATTTGGTTTGGTTATGGTTTAGAAAACAAAAAACCGAATTAACTCAGTTTGGTTTTCTGTTAGTCAAACCGAACCAAAAAAAACGAAGTATATTATACATGTGTCTGTGTGTTTTATACAGAAAATAGTATTAATTTTGTCAAACCGGATTTTTCGGTTTCTATTTCAGTTTGGTTCAGTTTTATTCATTACAGTTCGGTTTTCTAACTCGGTTTCAATTTCGGTTTGGTTCGGGTTTTGGTTTAGTGTAATGTAACTGACGGAATTACACCCCTAGAAAATAGGGTAAAGAGTTACTTTTCTTCCTGGTTGCAAAACCAGTAGCTTTTCACCCTAAAGGAAGACTGTAGCTTCTAAACTTATAAAAATTTCGGTTACCTGGAAACAGCACTAGCTAATGGTAGCAAAAGCAAGGCGATATGGATAATAAGCATGATGATGTCTATAAGGATTCTGAAAAGCAATTTGGACCAATGTTTTAAAAGGAATTTGAGGCTTACACTCCCAAGGCAAGGGTCAAGAAAAATGCCTTGAGGCTTTAACTTTGCACTCTTAAATCCCATAAAACACCTTCCAACGTGAGGCTAATATGAGGCTCAAGTCTCATGTTTGAGAAGTCCTTCCATCAAAGACTTGTGCTTCATGAGTTGAAATAAATTTGGGGTCTCAAGATTTACAACGAACTGATGGAGAACTTATATTACTCAATATAAATGAGTAAAAAGATTAAACTTCATTGCAGCAGCTTCTTGCCTTGATTTTTTTATTCTATTTTCCAATATGATTGTAGTACCCAAAAATATATTGCTAGAAAAAGGATATTTAAGCCCACCCAAAATCAGAAACACGCAAAAATGATTTTATAAACCATTTCCTAAAAACATGACTAACAACCATGAGATGAAATGGGCTGCTATCATACGTGACTCAAGCAGAGATTGCAAAAAAATAAATCCGATATTGAATTCATTAGGACTAGTGTGCTAAGCTAACTTCTATCATTTGTAAGTTTATATATATCAGACAAGCTAAAATGCAATGTATACATAAAACATATCAGATACTAGAAATGCATCATAACCAAAATGCTTATCTGAGTCCATGAATGTGGTAGCAAGTACCTAAATAAAAAAAGTTGTTTCTAATAGGGCATCGAGTAGAAAGAAAACATCCAACAGACAACTTGCAAGCAAATTGGTGTATGACAGAATTACCAAAATCATATAAAGTTGAGAATTGTCAAGCTGACTCAGTGTGTGGGCTTGATAGCGCATGATAAGAGATTTAGCAAAGTTTTACGCCAGCTTCCAACCAGACACAACCTACTCTATTACCAAGGCGGAACCAGCAATGCACAAAAGACAGCAATACAGAAGAAAAAAAATCATGCTTTCAATTTCTAAATCCTTACAGATGAAAACTAGAAATACTGAGCAGGGTAAAAATCCCACTCAATAAGTAAAGGCAAATCGGTAATCTCCTTGAAAACCATAAAAAAGCACAACAAACAAAAGATTGTTTGTTCTACACTAAGAATTGTGTTGATCGAGATCAAGCAGTAATAATAACACAATAAAACAAAGATCAAAACAATGCACACAGATATACGTGGTTCGGCAAAGCCTACATCCACGGGAGAGAAGAAGTTTCAACTTATACTCCAACCCAGTATATATGGAAAATCCTCAAATATACCCTTACCGTACTACGAGGGATTCAGGCCCCCGCACCCCCCCAACCTATGGTTCTACCCGACACCAACAAGTTACCCGTGACCCAAGCACCGCTTCACTCCGCACATGGGCCCCTCCCCCTTGGATCAAAGTTTTAAATTTCAATATTGCCATGCATTTTGCCAAAAAAATTCTGCAGAAATTTCGCAATATTTTGTCGACCTGGCAGAATTTTTTGCCAGGTTGGAGAAATATTGGGGGAAATATTTCACCAAAATTTCGCTATATTTCACCAAAATTTCGACAAAATGGGGAAAAGGGGGAAATTGAGCGAATATCCCCTACATTTCGTTTCGATGGGAGCCATTTTGACGAAATTTCCTTGGATCTAGAGACTAGTGAATATGAGCCACTATCTCTAACAAACTGTTCTCCCTAATTAACAAAAATTAAACTTTTCATGAATGCCCTGAAGATAATAACATATTCTTGGCTAATACATGATACAGAAAAACATAATTAAAAGAAGAAAAAAAATTACTATACTCTCATCTGCAACATCATTCCTACACATATAACCACATTCTGTAAACTAATTAGTGAGAGATCAAACAGAAAAGAAAAATCTGCAGAAATGGTTTATAAAGATTAACTAACATAACGGTTGAACATCTCAACAGCCTTCTCCGCTTCTTCAACAGTACTCATTGTCACAAAACCGAATCCCCGACTCTGATCAGTCTCCCTATTGTAAATTACCTGAAAAAATTTATAAGAAAGCAAGAAAACATTTAAAAGGGGATCTGGAGAGAGAGAGTTCAGAAGCTAAGCATTGAATAACAGAAGATTACCTCGGCGACCTCGACGACTCCGGCCTGATCGAAGAGCTGAGCCAATTTCTCGCTATCCATGTCATAAGGAAGATTTCCGACGAACAGCTTGGCCTCTTCAGGTGGCTCGGGATAAGACTCGTCGCTCTCCTCCACAAACCCATCTCCGGCGATCTCTTCTCCGTCTTCAGCTCCGCTTCCTTCTTCTCTCTCTCCTTCCCAATCGGAGACACGAGCTTCAGTCTCCTTCTCACCCTCTTGATTATCCCAGTTGACTCCCTCCTCCTCAGCAACCTGGTTCTCTTCCTCTTGTTGAGGTTGAGCCCAACCGGACGTCTGCGCAACAAGAGCGACTAGATTCGATGAGGAAATCTTCTTTTTGAGAGATACCAGAGAAGGAAATGAGGAAGGAGAAGAAGAGTAGCAGGATATATGGATGAGTTTAATGGGTTTGGATGGGAGAGGAAGAAAAGGGTATGAGGTTTTGTTGGTGAAGGGGGTAGGGAGAGAGGTCAGACATCCGTCCGCCATTGATAAAGGCTTGAAGAGAGGAGTAGTTACCGAAGACATGGCGAAGGGGAGAGAGAGAGAGAGAGGATAAGGAGCAGAAATGAGAGAAGGCTATGGCAGAGGAAGAAAGGGTTTTGGGGCTACACAGTGCCAGCGGCGGAAGGTCCAAAAAGGCCAAAAGAAGGATTCTATGCGTAGAGAGGATAAGGGGTAGAAATGAGATAGAAAATAAATGGGTTGTGGGCGGTTCGGTTACGGTCCAAAATAGATCCAATTGAATTGACGTCACTCCAACCCATGAGGCTTGGTTTTGACGACTCTGAGATGCTTTTCGCCGGCATCTCGTTGTAGCCATTGTTAGCGTAAAAAACAAAGGAAACGGAAAAAATACGAGTTTAATATAATTTTAATTTTAAAAAAGTAGTAAAAAAATAATTAAATAAATGAAAAAGTAAAAAATATGTTTAATAAATAATTTGTGTTTAATACGTATCTTGTTCAAAAAAATGGGTTCAAAAAAACGTTATTTATATATATATATATATATACTAATAATTAAATAATATATTTTTTTTCAAAAAAACATCGTTTTAATAATTATACAATAACGCACATTTTTTTCAAAAAATGCCGTTTTAAACCCCATTTCGCTAACAATAGTTGTAGCACCCAACACCTTCGCCCAAATCATTGCCCCTTGTTGTCTTTGGTTAGTTAGAATCGGTAGGAAATAAAAGGAAAATTAACTTTTCAATCAAAATTTGTGCGTCTTTTATAAGGAAATATGGGTCCATTAGAAAATATTTTCTTTAAAATGTCTTATTTTTAATGAAAAGTCTTTTAAAACGATGAAAAAGAAAAAAAAAAAAAAAAAGTGCTCTTTTATTTTTATTTTTTTCTTTACCTAATCAAACACAGCCTCAATTATTATCTGCCACTAGGGCTGTAAGTAGGGCGGGCTGGGGCTGGGTCAGGTTTAAACCAGTTTGGGCCAAACTCAGCCCGGATCGAACTAAATCTGAACTAATTGAGTCCGAACCCAACCCAAACCCAATAAATTGAGGTCGGGCCGGGTTCAGGTCAGTCGAACTCAATTGCACAATTTTGTTTTTGAATCCATAATTTTGTTTTTGAATCCAAATGAAGTCCAAGGTTTTTTTTAGGAACCCTAAATTGCAATTTGGACATTCAAGATAACTATACAAAAATAAAGCAACTCATATCGATTAGATTGAAACAAGAACATTATAGAGAAAGTAGAATCCGATTGATTAGATTACACGAGATTCAAAAATGAAGGAACAGTCATCATTTGGTCAATAGTCATGTAATGACCAAATGATGGTAGATCCTTTTGTAATTTCTACAAAGAACAATTAACGTCCCCTTGAAACGTAGGCTATAGATGCAACAACAAAAATTGTTGCAGAGGACAACCAAGTCCACAAATTCCTCTTCTTATGTGCCTCCATGAGAAAGAGAGAGAGATGCCTACCGGTTAATCAGTGACGCCGAAGATGGTTGTTTGGACAAAGGGGGGAGAAGGAGAATGGCGGCCGTTCTTCTGCTCACAGCTCTCGCTGAGGTTCAGATAATCGATTAGGGTTTTTAGTTTTATTTCTCCTAATTATTCAATTGAATATGAGCCGTTGGATTAAAAATCATCAACAGCTCATATTATATGAGCTTAAAATATATGTACATATATAATTTATATATTTAATAATTATTATTCGGTCCAGACCAGGCTTTTAGGATTTATAAACCTAAGTCCGAACCCAGCCCGAACTGAATTTCGGGCTCAAATTTGAGCCTAGACCGAACTCAAATCCGACTAAATATTCAAATTCGGGCTGTTATTAGAGTTGGGTCAAGCGGGCTGGGCCAAACTTACACCCCTATCTGCCACATAGACTTGGTGAAAGAAAACACTGGTTAAGGTAGAAGTCAGTTTTGGGTTAACATGTTTTCTAGGATTTTAAAATGTTACATGACAGAAAATAATTGGGTAGGGTATTATCCCACCTGGACATAATTTTTTTTTTCCTTTTTTGGTTATTATGTAGAACCATTTTTGTTCTGTGAAGAAATAATATCGTCAATACAAACTATCAATTTGATAGGGTACCCTCTAACCATTTACAATGTGTTAATCTATATAAGTCCTAATAATATATGTGTATTGACTTTAATTTTTTTTTCAAAGGTTTTACACAGAAAAACATTGGATTCAGGTGAACCCTTATACACGTGGTAAATGTCTTTAAGATTGAATTATGGCATATGACTTGAAATCAAAGTGGGTTCCCAAATAAGCTTCCACATCTCTCCCTACGACATCCCTTCAATAAATCGATACTCCTTTTTAAATGTTAATATTATCTCCCCATTTTTATCATATCGTTTTTTTCTCAACAAAACGGCTTTGGATAAAAACCGTTTTCAGAAAGCTCTTTCAGATAAGAACAATCCAAACAAGCCCTTCATATGGGCTTCTCACTCCTATGTTTTTCAAATGTAAAAGCGCGGTAGAAAGCAAACCTTTATAAAGAAAGCTCTTGCCGTAAAGCACGCAAAACGAAAGTAGAGAAGAAGACGATCACAACTAGGCCTGTCAACGGGTCGGATTCGGACTGAATTAGAAGTGATCCGAATCCGATCCAATAGTAAAATCCGAATCCAAATTCGAAATTTGACGGATTATGAAATAGATGATCTGAATTCAATCTGATAATAGAATCCGAATATCTAAATCAAATAACTTGTATGTGTCTTTTTGATCTTTATATTTTTATGTTATATATATATATTAGGGTGGAGGGGCACGTGCAAGATATCATACATAGGTGTGTGTATATATATATATATATATATTATAAGAACACAAAATACAAATAAAGAGTTTCGGCATTGTATTTTTCTGAATTTTTTATACTTTATATATATATATATATATAAAGAATATCATATATTATGTAATTGAAAAAAAAAATTACCTTTTTATATGTATTTAATACCTAAGGCAAGAATCAAGCATTTTTAGTTCGGTCATCAGTTTCTTTCTAATTTTAAATTTGTTATTGTCTTTGATTTTCAATTATAAATATATTCTTGGTCGAAGATGAGATTGCTATTATGAGCTTTGATTGTTAATATAAATTTTTAATTGGTGTGAAATTGCATAATATGAAGGATCACACGGAGTCAACATAAAGGAAGAACCCCAACCTCTCTCAATCGCCTAGCTAACTACATTCGGTGATTGATTGCACGACCGATTGATCAATTAACTCGGTTATCCAGTGTAATTCAGTGTTCGAGGTCAAAAGCTGAACACGTCATTCTTGGACACTGATAGTCCTAACACGCCTGAACACATGGCCATTGATCGAAAAGGCGACTGATCACGAGAAAGAGAAAATTGGTTGGGACACTTAGAGCTGTCAATGGAAATGATCATTATCCAAATTCGAAATCCAAATTCGATATGAAAAAATGGATTTAGTAAGAGATTTTCAATCCAATAAGATGAAAATCGGTGGGAACACTTAGAGCTATCCATGGATCGGATCATTATCCGAGTTCGATCCAAATTTGATCCGAAAAAGCGGATTTAGTAACAGAATGTGTATAAGAAATAAATGATGAAAAATCTGTAGAAATGAAGTAAAAAAAAATGAAGAATCAATCAACTCTTTTTTGCTTTCAAGTCTGAAACTCTCTTCTCTTTCGACAAAAATGACGCTTGCGATAAGATTAGACCCCCTCTTGCTATCATCCATTTTCTCTAATTAAGATGACTTTGATGGCCTCCATTCTCTCCGACTAAGAAGACTTCGATGGCCAATAAAAGCGCCAGCCGTAAATTGGATATCTCTAAAAGCATCCTCTTCAATTTTGTGCTATTCGTTCTGTTAGGTAAACTTCAACACATGTTATTAGAAAGTTACAAGTGTCCTTTTGAATAGTATAATTGAAGGAGGATAAAAAAGGTAATTAGACAACAAAAAAGTGTTCGATCGATTTGCCCTTGTGAATAACATTAATTATAAAAGAAGGTAAAATAAAATTCTATAAATAACTTAATAAAATGAGGGTAAAATTGAAAAATTAAGTATCAAACATCAAACAATTGTTTGATATAAAAGGTGTTTGATCGATTTGCCCTTGTGAATAACATTAATTATAAAAAGATATAAAATAAAATTTTGTAAATAACTAATAAAATGAGAAACAAAATTAAAAAATTAAATATCAAACTTGCTATTTGTTTTATTAGGTAAACTTCAACACTTGTTATTAGAAAGATACAGGTGTCCTTTTGAATAGTATAATTGAAGGAAGGTAAAAAGGGTAATCAAACAACAAAAAAAGCGTTTGATCAATTTGCCCTTGTGAATAACATTAGTTATAAAGAAAGGTAAAATAAAATTTTGTAAATAACTAATAAAATAAGGGTAAAATTAGAAAATTAAGTATCAATGATTAGAAAAAGTGCTTGATCGATTTGCTGAATAACATTAATTATATAAAAAAAATATAAAATAAAATATTATAAATAACTAATAAAATGAGAGTAAATTGAAAAATTAAGTATCAAACATCAAACACATGTTTGATCGATTTATTCTTTTATAAGAGTATATATATATATATATAAGCGGATCGGATTGGATTTGGGTCGGATTCGGATTATGATCCGATCCATTGACAGGTCACATGTTGGTGCGATGCGGAGGGTCGGATTCAGATTATGATCCGATCCATTGACAGGTCACATGTTGGTGCGATGCGGATCGGATTGGATTTGGATCGGATCCGGATTATGATCCGATCCATTGACAGGTCACATGTTGGTGCGATATGGCGATTCTATTTTTGTTGGCTTGGTACTTGCATCTAAGGTGTGTTTGCCTTGTGCTTATGGATAAGCACTCATTAGATAAGTTGCTAAATGGGAGCACTTATCCACAACAACGATAAACTGCTATTTTGAAGAAAATAACATTTGTTAAATACATTTATTTAAGTGCTTATAAAAGTTTATGGGTAAAATAGATATTATAAAAATGTTATTAAAGCTTAGAAATAACATTTACTTAAGTGCTGATGAAAGTTTAAGGATAAAATAAGTACTGTAAACATATTATTAAAGTTGTGAAATAGCTTAACGCATAAGAGCTTGGGAGATGCTGCTCGCAGCAGCTTCTCCTTGTGGGTAGCCTTCCTCTAGCGCTTATGGGTAAGCACTTACCCATAAGTGCTACCAAACACATATTTAGTTTTAAAAAGTGCTTGTATAAGCTATAAGATGCAATACGTATAGAAGCAGAGCCAAACAATTATATAGATGAATATTATGATTCTAAAACCTTCTCTTTTTATCAAATCGCCATTTTCATTTACTGCTTTTCTTCTTTCAGGGCTTTTTACAGATGATCAGCTTGCCTATCGTTGCGTTGAGATTCTAAAATATTGCCATGAATTATCTACGAAGGTTTGCTTTCTATACTGTTGCAGAGAATTACGTTCATTACACTTTATCTTTCAGTACAATTCTTTCTCTGCTCTTTTCTGTTGCTATGAAATTCTGCAAGATTATCAGTTTTCTTAGTATTCTTATTTGATATTAAGTTATAGGTTTGGTTAAGAGAACGTATCTGTAAAAACAATTATATAGATGAATATTGTAAATTATGATTAAATGATTATGTTATTGGTTCTGATCCGGCTCTTCCTATTTCTTTAAAAATTAAGGTAATCTGTGCTTTGTAGCTTGTATTGTTTCCTCTCTCTCACACATAGAGTTAAGAGTTGTTAGAGATAGTGGGTGGCTCATATTCACTAGTCTCTAGATCCAAGGTGCAGTACGGTAAGGGGATTTGGGGATTTGCCCCATATAACGGATAGGATTGTAAGTTGTAACCCTAATTCGTTTTTGACATAATAGGAACTTCTTCTCTCCCGTGGACATAGTCCGTGTCTGTGTGCATTGTTTGATCTTCTTTTGTACTTTGGTTATTATTATTCCTTGATCCTAATCAACAAGTGTTGTGCAAAATTATCCTGATCATAAGTATGTAATGTATGAAAAAATAATCAGAAAAAACAAAGGAAAGAAATAAAAAACAGCCTTATAAGGATTTATGTTGTTCACCCGAAAGAGGGTTGCATACAGGGAAAAGACAATCAAGAACTTCTACTATTATGGAGATTAAAGATTATAGATAAATAAGTGTTCCCAAATCCCCTAAAGGCGAAAACCATGAAAGAACACTCCACCAGAGCCATGACCCAATATAAACCACACAAACACTCTTTAACAAAAGTTAAAGAGTCTTCATTTCCATCATGGAGGCATCTTTGTAAATAAGAAAAGTCTTCATTTCCATCATGGAGAGCTCTTCCTCATGAGAGAACATCTCACTAAAACTCTAGGCTTAAGTACTCTTTTATTATAATCCCCCAAATTATATTCTCATTAGGAAACCAAAAACCAATAAAACTAAGTAGGAAATAACACACTTTTTTCCTGAATAAGAAATCCAAATTAAGTTCTGAAAAACATATTTTTGGGCTATAAAGAGTTCAAGACAAATCTCAACCAAAAACATTATCTTTAGTTCAGTCTAAGGTCCTTTCTGTAATGAGTTTTTTGTGTTGTTTATAGGACATAGAAAATGAGTGCCACATCCAAATGTGTCTTTGTTTTTGTTCTGTTTTTTGTTTTTTTATAATTGTTTTTAAAAATACAAGATAGGGTTATTGTGATTGTATACCCAAACTTGTATTTGTGAAAAGTCACAAGTACCTTTCAAAGAGGCATGTGATGTAACCATGGCTGCTAAACTAACACAGAAAACACAGAGATGCTAAGCATAGAGGTTCGACTCCTATTTAGGTCTGTGTATGATTCAACTTAAAGAGCAATCATGATATATTTTTGAGCTAAGCTGCATTTAGTTTGATGCTGATTACAAAGATGAGATTTCTAGGA
This sequence comes from Pachysandra terminalis, assembly GCA_031762675.1. NCBI lineage: Eukaryota > Viridiplantae > Streptophyta > Magnoliopsida > Buxales > Buxaceae > Pachysandra > Pachysandra terminalis. The sequence goes on along the minus strand of JAUPMG010000017.1, from coordinate 14,682,907 downwards.
TTGAGATGGTTGTAGGAAATGTCCGTATAGGACACCCCCAAAATTCCTTATATCTGGATGAACACTGTGTTTAAGCAGCCAAAGTTCTAGTGGGGGTTGCATTAAAACAACTTTTGATAAAATGATCATGGTCACATATACATTGTACACAAGGTTCAGTGAGGGAAAAGATTGGTTAGGTATTTCTGGGGTTTTGGGAGGTTCTTGGATTGACCCATCAATGTAATTGATTAGATGACTGCTTGAGTATTGATATCAATTGATCCTTCTAGAGGAAGTTACTGGATCAACTGAGATAGATGGAAACTAAGTTCGTTATATCTGAAATGGAAAAAGAGATAATTCCATTAAGAGATGAGTAATAGAAGAGAGATGAATATGAGAGCAAGGTTTTCAAATTGTAAATTGAATCGAAAATTGTTAGGGGCCATTTAGAATCGAATTGTAATTTTGAATCATAAACCGTAAGATTCATAGTAGTTTTAGCAGAAGCAGAGTTTGGGGTTTAGGTTTTGGGATTTCTCTTAGGAAAAGGGCTTTTTATTGTTTAGAATACATAAACAATATTTCTTTATGTATATTTAATTGTTTTAGAGTTATATATTATATATAAACAAGGATCAAACGAGAAAAAGGGAAATTATTCAATAAAAAAGTAGAGCCCATCTTTTTTAGTGTTGCAGAGTTGAATCGTATGAATCCTACAATTTAATGATAAATTGTAAATCTTAAGATTCAATATATAGATCGTAAGTTTCAAACATAAACCGATTTTTTCACTGATTTAAATCGATTTAGGATCAAATCTTAAGATTCATACAATGAATCGTAAGAGTTTAACAACAGAATATGAGAGCAGAGAAAGCAATACACCAGACATACCTCTCTCGGATCAGAATTAGGAATCAATGAAGCAGAGAACCACAAGTTATTGTGTCCAATTACTATATTGGTTATGTTGAAGGTTATAAAACAGAAGGAAATATTACGTGTAGCACCATTAGTATTTAACAGTAATGTGCCTCACAACCTGAAAGAATTTGGGAAAGGGTTCATTTCATTTTGTTTTGCAACATAAAGTCATTCATATATAGGTTTGAAATTCTTGTAGGCTATTACTGCATAGAAAGGGTCTGATCCGGACAACAATCCTAGCAACCCCATGATCCAACGGAAAGGCGATTTGTTCTCTTGATCACCACGTTCAGTTGGTAATTTCCTAATTATTTCTGCTTGTGTAAACCCCTCTACACATTGGAAGTACTGCACAACCAGTTGAACTCGACTGTATGCTGTCCCATCTCTCCATGCACTAATGGCTTTCTCATAGAACAATCGATTGCTGAAGCTCACAACGAACACCCCTCCTGGCTTTAGGACCCGAAAAACCTGAGCAAATACCTGTAAAAAGCATAACCAATTCACATAGTGGAGATAATTCCTCTATGTGAATTCACATGACTTTCCTAACTGAGCAAACTTATCAATCATCTTCCTTATTTCTTTTTCTTAAAGATCATTTAACACGGCATTATAGTAGAGCCCTTCATTAGGTTGGTGAAGTTGGTCGCATGAACATTTTATGATGATAAGAACTCTAATGTTGATTGATTAACAAACAAATGATTGACGCAATGGAGTGGAAATGGAGACTTGATGTGGTTATTCTCGATGTTCTCACAAGGCATCAATGGATAAGCGAAGAAGATAATGGAATTGAAGATTCACTTGAAACCACCCTGTCATGCTTAATAGTTTTTTGATGAGGAAAAACTGGTTTTTCTGGAGGATTGTGGGAGGAGTGAATTAGTGAATGTTTCAAAGGAAAATTACACAAGAATTTTACAGTCCATTCTTGGATGTACAACTTTCTGAGACATATATTGCACCGAATGGAGAAAGTTAATGAGCTATGGGAGAGAGTATGTATGAAAATATATGTGCCCTGTTTTAAGTGAATTGTACAGCTCTGGATATGAGTAAGCTGCTAAGTTGCTAAAGTGATGGGTTTCTTTCATTGTGAGAAGTGTACAGTTCAGATGGAAGAAATGGGAGATGGAGATCATTTAAAGGAAAAGAGGAAATGACATAAAAGGTATGTAAATGACATAAAAGGTATGCTTTGAAAGATAATGGTGCAGTTGAAGTCATTTATTGACCAACTTTATAGAATAACAGGCTTGAAAATTTCGTCATTTGGAAGTTGTTGATCGGGATCAATCAATAATAATAAACAAAGTAAAACGAAGATCAAAACACCGCACACAGATATACGTGGTTCGGCAAAGCCTATGTCCTCATAAGAGAAGACGTTTCCACTATGTAAAAATTGAACTAGGTTACAACTTATACTCCTACCCGATATATAGGGAAAATCCCCAATGTACCTTCACCGTACTGTGGGGGGGGTGGATCCCCTCACACACCCTAACCCCATGGTACTGACCTGCACAACAAGTTACCCGTGACCCGGGGAGGGACCTCTCCCCATGGGCCCTCCTCAGGTCCCTCCCCTTGGATCTAAAGACTAGTGAATATGAGCCACCCACTATCTCTAACAGAAGTCTATGAGCATGGGAAGAAGCTCAAGGACGTGCTATTAATGGTCATAATATAGTGCTAGGAAACAGAGAAGGCAGTTTCTATTTCTTGGTTTAGACAACTGTTGAAGCTCCACCCTTGCATTCCGGGTGATGCTGTAGAAGTTGGGAGTGTAAAGGGTGGTGTTGTGAATCCTAAAACTGATGCTACAAGTACTTTTCCTATAAAGGTTGATGTGCTATACAAATGAAGAACATGGCATGGAGTCCAACAAAATGAACTGAAGATAGATGAATTGAGATCCAAGGATTTCTGACAGAGAGGTTGATGAGAAAAGGATTCGAGATGAATATGATATACTCAAGAGGTAACAAAAACAAGAATGATTGCTAAGACGAAGAACCAACCGCTTCAAACAGTGGCAACAACATCCAACATTTTGAGAGAGAGAGAGAGAGAGAGAGGGAGGGAGGGAGGGAGGGGGAGGGGGAGGGGGCGTGAGAGAGGGAGGGAGATGGAGAGGGAGAGGGAGAGAGAGAGAGAGAGAGAGAGAGAGAGAGAAAGAGTACAACTTCAACTTTATATGAGATGAAAAGTGATGGAAGGATTCCTCCAACACCATTCTCATTGATGTCGAGAGAGAGAGAGAGAGAGAGAGAGAGTACAACTTCAACTTTATAAGAGATGAAAAGTGATGGAAGGATTCCTCCAACACCACTCTCATTGATGTCAATATGAAGAGTGAAATGGAAGGATTGTTCCAACGCCATTATCATTGATGTCAATATTACTTGCCCAAATGCTAGATAAGAAGTGTTAGAGATAGTGGGTGGCTCATATTCACTAGTCTCTAGATCCAAGGGGGAGGGACCTGAGGGGCCTTGCAGTACGGTAAGGGTATATTGGGGATTTGGCCTATACTTCGGGTAGGATTATAAGTTGTAACCCTAATTCATTTTTGACATAGTGGAAACTTACTCTCTCCCGTGGATGTAGGCTTTGCCGAACCACGTATATTTGTGTGCATTGTTTTGATCTTCATTTTACCGTGTTTATTATTATTGCTTGATCCCGATCAGCAAGAAGAAAAGAGAAGAGCAGAGAAATTTCTATGCAGTCTGTTAGGTAGTTCAGTTTTTTTTCATGTTACTTGGTTCTTGATAGGTGCCATGAAATAACAGTTTGCTGCAGTCTTGTTGGTTTGTAAGAACTTGGGAAAGTTGATCATTCTTATAAAATCAGCTCTCAATTTGTGAGGATTACAGAGAAATTGTTAAATATGATCATAATATGCAATAGCATGCAGTGGAATGAACTCAAAGAAAAAGGCATGTGGATTTGTTCTCAGTTGGCCAGTGATCTAGATTACTTGTATAGATTGCTGAATTATTTGATATACATTGTTGTGCTGTTCTCTAACAGCTTAAGCTTTTAGAGTAAGTGGTTCTTAATCAGAGCGGGAGGTCGACTATTCGAATCCCGGGGGTATGTATTTGTGTGTTTGTCTCTATGCCTTGTATTCTCCCAAAGATGTGTTGTTCTCGTGTGACTGTGTGTGGTGTGTGTTTGCCTCGGTGCACTGTGTTCTCCCATGGATGTGTTGTTCCCGTGCAGAGCCCGCACGTCGGGAGGTGTTGAACAATTTGATATACATTGTTGTGCCGTTCTCTAACAGCTTAAGCTTTTAGAGTAAGTGGTTCTTAACATAGATGATCTACATAAGCATATGCTTTGTGCTCATGTGCAAGTCCTCCACATACTTTCAGATGAATGGTCATGTGAAGATTGGAGCATGGCATAACAATGCAGTCTTGATCCATTTCTTGAATGAAACATCTCTGCCTTAATGCTAGCTCATTGATGTCCCAAGCATCAAATGCGTCATATTTTTCACAAGGCTGGCAGGTTTAGTGTGTAGTGGCAATTTTTTTTTTGGTGACGTGGAACCCCTAACCCCACTTAGTGGGGATAGGGTAAACCCTAGATACATGACCCCATCCACAAGGACCATATATTAGGTAATCCCGGGGATTCGAACCTGAGACTTCCAGTTCCTGAGCTGGAGAGCCTCCTAGTTGAGCTAACCCGTGTGGGTTTGTAGTGGCAATGTTATATCAATAGAAAGCTAACTACAGCTAATTAAACATATAAACACCACCTGACCTGTTCAGGATGTTGGAGATACTGCACGCTGACTGTGCACACCACCGCATTGAAACTGCAATTCTCCATTTCAAGCTTCTGATCTTGGTTGAGATCCTTCACAAAGAAATAGTCCAGACTCGGGTTCTTGGCAAGCTCCTGTGCATTGAGCCCATGTCCTACAACCCTCTTATACCCAACTTCATCAGGTAGATGGCTAACCCATGAGCTCATAAGATCCAATATCTCCCAACCGGGTTTTAGCCGCTCTCTATAGAGATCAGTTAATGTGGATATGAAGCCGTCGTCAACATGTCTCACAAAACGCGGGTAGGCGTAGAATTCTCGATCAGGATAGGAATTGAGTTTTATTCTGCCTTCTTGGGTAAGAACAAGGCGTTTGATTCGGCCGGCCGAGGATGGCGCGGTTTGGTTGTTTTCATTGTTAGCCTTTGATGAGGAGGTAACAGAAACTCTTGCAGGAAGAGAAGGAGTTGTGAACGACAAAGAAGGGGAGAATAGGAGTTGTGTGAGAGTAGATGGATGCCATGGCTGAATTGTGAGCATGGGTTTTGAATTTTGTGAAATTGGACATGACTCATACAATCTATACAAAGAGAAATAAGTGGTTGTGGTTGTTAGCATTTGTGGTCCTGTGGTTTACACGAGAAGATAAAATCGTTGGATAGTTAAAATGATTTGATCAAATTTGATTATCTGGAGATCTCTCGTCACAGATCGAACGTAAATGATACATACTCGGCACTTTGGCATGGGCTCAAGTCTCTCCAAACCATAGCTGGTCCGATCCATGTTTTAAATTGTAATGTCTACAGACTGAGCCCAATAACTCTATTTTAACGAAGCACGACCCAGGTCTATTAGTAGCCCACAACAGGGTTTTAAGTCTTGGGATATTGGATCGGACCGGTCCCGATCAGCGATACCAGTCGATCCAAAAGTTGGATCGTTCTTTTAAAAAAAATAAAAAAATTCGAATCGGCTGGACCGTCTCTCCGGAACGGCAATACTGGTCACCAGACCAGCTGTACCGGTTGGTGTCGGACAGATCCTGGCCAATACCTGTTGGATCGTTAGTTGTATAAATTAAAGAAAAAAAACTTTAGTTCGGCTTGATCCAGTCATTGGACCGGTCCGAATTCGACCAATCCAGATCGATATCGGTTGGACCGGTCTGATCCAAAGCCACTTGATACAATAGTTGTACCGTGGCTTGGGATCGGACTGGTTTTGGCTGATCCCAGTACAAATCGGCTGATCCGGACCCGATTGGTCCGATCCTTGAAACCATGGCCCACAACCCTAGTAGGATTGCTACCATTAATGTGAAGTGGTAGCATAGTTGACTGGAATCTAAAAGATATTCAACTGGATAAATCTCGTATTGGGCTAAAGCCCATATCAAGCCGAAGCTGGCCAAATATTTGTATAGCCCATTTGAATCTACGCCTTACCCAAAGTTAAGGATGTACAAACGTGTTGGGCAGCTAATGCCAGCCAGGCCCAGCACGATTTGGGTCGTGCATGGGCACGATAGGCCTTATTGTGCTGTGCCAGGCCTGGGGTCATGACCTACGGCAAGGCACGGCCCAGACCAGGCACGATTAGGCACCAGCACGATTCACTTTTAGGCCAATTAATAAGTACAGCAGGAAGCCTGGCCTGGCACGATAATAATTGTGTCCTGACCTGAGATCCAGAAATTAAGCACGGTTCGAAGCATGGTCAGGACGAAAAAATTCGTGTCGGACCCGCATCTACATCCCTACCCAAAGTGGTTATGTACATCTATCTCCATTCGTACTCGACAGAATGTAAAAGCAAAACCAAACATTGTGGCCTCGTGGTGTCTCGACAGAAGAAAAAAAAATTCCAGATTTTAAGCATGCACCAGACACGCCCTTATGAGTGGTTCGGATCAAATCTTTTTCTTTCCAGTGTTTTTCTTGTTTTTTTGCCTGAATCAAAAGTCTGTAATTAATCAATATCTTTTCTCTTCTGAGGTCTTTCTATTCTATAGTCTCTGGGATTGAATTTGCAGCTCTCAACGGCAAGAAACCCAACAAAAGAGGAGAAAAGTACAAGGATGTGTTCGCACTTTATACAAACGTGCAGTAGGGGCCGCTTTTAGACCTTTAGCGGGGGAAGGAAAAATGGGGTTTTGGGTTATCATTCCTTCTTTTGTTCTTCTCTACTCCACATAAAAAAAAAAGGGAGAGCAAAGGAAATGGATTACAGTCAAAACTGTCTTGCTTTCCAGCCAATCTCTCATGTCAAATCGACTCATCTCCAAAGTCCATGATCACCCGTCATCCACCAAATTGGTCTTTGTATTTGGCCATCTCAAGTCTCCAATGTCCCACAGCTTCCCATGCAAATATATTATCATATAATTTTATATTGTAAGTGAATATATTTGAATTTATACTTTTTTTTTCATTATAAAAAAAAAAAAAAAAAAAAAGGTCTCCCTGACCCGTCCTAATTGGGTGGGTATTGGGTTTGAAATAGCGCATACTGCTATAGGAGCAGGTTAAGGTTTGCCAAAACCCGACCCAATGTTATCCCTCTCTACCTTGGGTTTCTTATGTCGGATCGATCTGCTTCTTGCATGCAACATCAACTGGCAAGCTCTCTAACTCAGAAATTAGAGGTCTCTGGTTCAATTCTAGGGCTTACTTGATATATAGTTCTTGTCGATAGGGTTATACATGACTTTGTATTGTCTTGACCCGATGGTTGAAACATTGGCTGGTCCTGCATCGAATCTCGCCATGTGTTCATAATGGTCTGGTGACTTTCACGAGACCACTTAACAGATATTTTCGATGACGAGTCGATGTTTCAGCCATCTAGGTCCAGACGATACGGCCCTATAGATAGGATTTTACCCTGTCCCCATTAAGTAGAGTTGGGATTGCATGTCACCTAAAAAAATAAAAAGGATTAGGATCCTCTCAAGTTTCAATCACCTGTTCGTTGATTTGAAACCAATCAGAAAATGACAATTGGAATAAAAGCTTAATTAAAAAATATATAAAATTTTTAAACAAAAAAAATTCGAAAATAAAAATACTTTATCATTAATAATGATGTGACCATTTTATCCTACATGTCATATTCACATGTCATATTCTGATTAGTTTCAAATCAATTAATAGATGATTGTTAGTTCATAACATAGTTTTAAATTTCGCCGAAATTTCGATTTCGGATATGGTATCTGAAATACGAAATTAATTTATTTTGCCGGAAATATTTTGGCGAAAAAGTGATCGAAATTTTGGAGAAATAAATTCACTTTGGTCAAACTTATTTAATTTAAAAAAAATAGTTAAAAAATGCTTTTAGACTCTATAAATTGTCAAATTTTCATTCTTTTCACCAAAAAAAAATATTTTTCACCAAAATCTTGGGGAGAAATAATTTCTAGAATCGTGTTTAAAGTTAAAAAAAAAAAAAATACATTTAAACTCTATATTAAATACTTGACATTTCCAAAATTAAAAACTATGATTACTACTTAGTAGTTATTAAAAAAA
>JAUPMG010000017.1:14661678-14674561 GCA_031762675.1 Pachysandra terminalis | reverse complement strand
ATTCCTAGACATTGACTAGTGTCAGGATCTGCATAAGAGAGGCTGGATACAAATATCCTTAATAAGTTCTTAAAGGTAACTCACAGATTCACCTATGAGGATTTACCTAGATAAGTGTGGGAATCAGGCTGCTTCCTATGAAAATCTTGATCGTTTTTAGAGCATTCAAGAAACAGGATATTGTACATGGCCATTAACATGCAAACTAAATGACAACTCTATCCCTTGGAAATGAGTATGTGTGATAGTCTCCGGTTTATCTCTAAGGTCCTTGGTTCAAGATCTGTTCGCCATAGCACCTTGCTAAACTTTGAGCTATCTATACTAAGTGGAAGTTTAACTCCAAAAGACACTTATCACCTATGTACGATCCACGATGATGCCAAAGTTTGCAAAATAAATTTATCGTCACTATATTATTTTTATATAATAATAGAATCTATAATTATTTTGAAAATGGTGGAGGATTGTTGGATATTTTCAGAATATATTTTAGTTTTGTTTTTTGTGTTGAAAGTATTTTTTGAAATCTCTTGTTCCCGGTTGGACCGGGTTGATTGATTGCTTGGTTTCATGGTTCAAATCATCCTTGGTTCGGGTTGAGCTTCTGATCGGAGACACCTTATGGATCCAAAGGTTGTACTCGATCATAAATGTGTTAACTAAATAGGTGCCTTTACATGGATTAGATCCTAACCATAGGATCTTGATTGCACCTATTGGATGATGAGTGAAATGATACATGCCCTTTCAGATTAGAATTCAAACCGTTGGAATATTAGATCATGCCTCTTGGTGAGAAGGCATATGTCTATTGGTGAATAGGCACATGCCTATTGGTGAAAAGGCATTTGTAAGTCTATAAATAGACTGCTGATCCAAGAAATTCAAGCATCCAAAAATTCAACACAAATCAAATGATTGTGTGAGAAAGATTCATCGACTTTCAATAGTGTTTTGCATCATCAGTTCTTATACAGAGTGTCATGTTGTGATCGGACTGTGCACATCTGAGAATAACAACGAATCTTGATCAGAGGCTTTATTGTATCCTGAAGGTGTTTTCTCTCTAACCCCTTAGTGCATTCACGATCAGATCGGAGGGGGAGAAAATTGTCTAAAAGAAAGTGAGCCGATCGTGCCTTGAAGCTTCTTGATCAACGGTGCAGATTTATTTTAACCCTTCATACTCCTGATCCACTTCATAGAATTTCCAACAATAAACACAACAAGAAGCATGAATGAGGAGGTGATTTTCATTAGGTGGTTGCCTTGCAATGATGATCACATAAAATTAAACTTTGATGGAGCTTGCAGAGGATCTACTTTAGAAGCTGCAGGAGGGGGACTTTGTAGAGACTATGCAGCTGTGTGGTTTTGCAATGAAATTGGGGGATTGCACCAACAATGAAGCTGAAGCACTAGCTGCTCTAGAAGAAATTGTAATGGCCATCAAGAAAGGTTACAAAAAGATTATCATAGAAGGTGACTTTTCCACTATTCTTAGGTTGCGTTTGGCCCGGCTTCTATAAGTATTTATTGTAGCTTATAGTTTATATAAGCACTTTTTAAAATTAAATTTGTGTTCGGTAGCCCTTATGGGTAAGTGCTTATCCATAAGCACTAGAGGAAGGATACCCATAAAGAGAAGCTGCTCTCTTCCCAAGCTCTTATGCGTTAAGCTATTTTACAACTTCAGTAATATTTTTAAAATACCTATTTTACCCCTAAACTTTCATAAGCACTTAAATAAATTAATTTCTAAATTTTAATAATATTTTTATAATACCTATTTTACCCCTAAGCTTTTATAAGCACTTAAATAAATGTATTTGCCATACGCAATTTTCTTCAAATAAGCAGTTTATTGTTGTTGTGGATAAGTGCTCCCATTGAGCAACTTATCCAATGAGTGCTTATCTATAAGCACAAGCCGGGGCAAACACAGTTGTTCACTTAAAACCCAAGATAGAGAACCCCTTGGAATCTGCGAACAACCATTGCAAATATTATAGATCTATTGGCACATTTTGATCGAATCCATTTCAACATGATCTATAGGGAGGAGGGTAACCAAGCTGTTCACTGTTTGCCAAATTTTGCACTTGATAGTTACGAATGTCTTTGGACTATTAGACCCCTTTCTTTTCTGTATCAGGTTCTCAAAGATGATTTCTGTGGCAAAACCACTATGAGAATTGTATCTATCTTGTAAGTTAATATATTGCATTCCTTCTATCGAAAAAAAGGTAGAATCGGTAGGAAAGAAAAGGAAAACAACTTTTCAATGAAAATTTGTGTTTCGTTTATTAGAAAATATGGTCCATTAATTTTTTTTTTTTTTTTTTTTGAAGTTTCTTATTTTTAGTGAAAAGCCTTTCAAAATGATGGGAAAAAAAAAAAAAAAAAACTTAGTCTTTTACTTTCTGTTCTATATTTTCCAACAAACCAAACACATCCTCGATGCTTTCTTTTTTATGCATTTCAAATAATAATGTTTTAATCCAGTTTAGTGCAGTTTTCTAAGGCTGCGTTTGCAAGGCTTTTGTAAGTACTTATTGTAGCTTATAGCTTATATAAGCACTTTTTAAAATTAAATATGTGTTTGGTAGCACTTATAGGTAAGTGCTTACCCAGAAGCCCTAGAGGAAGGTTACCCATAAGGAGAAGCTGTCAAGAGCAGCTTCTCCCAAGCTCTTATGCGTTAAGCTATTTCACAACTTTAGTAATATTTTTTAAATACCTATTTTATCTTAATAATATTTTTATAATACCTATTTTACCTTTCATAAGCACTTAAAAATAAATGTATTTACCAAACGCTATTTTATTCAAATAAGCAGTTTATTGTTGCTGTGGATAAGTGCTTCAATTGAGCAACTTATCCAATAAGTGCTTATCCATAAGCACAAACTAGGCTAAATGCAGCCTAGGAGTGCAACTAGATTCAAAAGAGCTTCTTACCCAAGGCCTAAGTATTTGGTAACATCTCTAAAAATATTTAGGAACAAAACGCTTCTTTGGGAAGCCCATTACTCGAAGCAGAAGGGTATCATTTCTAAAATCAAGAAGCTCATTAACCTAGAGATTATTTCTAAAAGTTTGTGTTTTTTGGAAACAGTTGGACATATTTTAAATTAAGTGAAACTTTTTAAAGATAAAAGGTTTTCTGGCCATTATACATGGCCATTTTTTGTTACGTTGAGAAATGATCTAGCCAATACAAACTGTCCATTTGATAGGGTACCCTCTGGATTAGCCATGTACAATGTGTAAATCTATATAAGCCCTAATAATACATGTGAGTGTCGGCAATTTTTTTTTTTTTTTGTTAAAGTTTTAAATAGAAAAACATTGGTTTTAGATGAACCCTTTACACCACATGGAAAATGTCTTTAAGACTAAATTTTGGTATATGACTTGGGGTCGAAGTGGGGTTCCCCAAATAAGCTTCCACATCTTTCTCTACAGCGTTCCTCTAATTTCGATAAATCAATACTCCTTTCTAAATGTTAATATTATCTCTCCATTTTTATCATATGTTGCTCAAAAGGATTAGTGTACAAAAACATAGTTCTGTATCACTTTCTTCTCACCAAAACGGCTTTGGGTAACAACCATCCAAACGAGCCGCTCAAATATTCTGCTCACTCGTATGTTTTTCAAATGTAAAAAAGCGCGGTAGAAAGCAAACCTTTATAAAGAAAGCTCTTTGCCGTCAAATAAGCAAAACGAAAGTAGAGAAGAAGACTATCACATCCGTGGGATATGGCGATTTTATTTCCGTTGGCTTGGGGTAAGGGCATCTAAGTTTCTCTGAATCTGATTCTCTTTTTTTTCTGAAATCGCCATTTTCATTGACTCTTGTTTGGCTGATTTATTTACTAATTTTCCTTTTTCAGGGCTTTTTACAGATGAACAACTCCCCTATCGTTGCGTTGAGATTCTACAGTATTTCCATGAATTCTCTATAAAGGTTTGATTTCTATACTGTTGCAGAGAATTACGTTCACTACACTTTATCTTTCAGTACAATTCTTTTCTTGCCCTTTTCTGTTGCTATGAGATTCTGCAAGATTATCAGTTTTTCTTAGTATTCTTATTTGATATTAAGTTATGAGTTTAGTTAAGAGAATATATCTTTAACTGTTAAATCATGAATCGAATAAAAAATCATTAGGGGTCATTTAGAATCGAATTGTAATTTTGAATCGTATATCGTAAGATTCATAGTAGTTTTAGTAGAAGTAGGGTTTGGTGTTTACGCTTTGGGAGTTCTCTTAGGAAAAGGGCTTTTTATTGTTTAAAATACGTAAGCAATATATCTTTATGTATATTTAATTGTTTTAGATTCTATATAAACAAGGATCAAACGAGAAAAAAAAAAGGAAATTATTCAATGAAAAAGAAGAGGTCATCTTTATTTGGTGTTGCAGAGTTGAATCGTTTGAATCCTACGATTAAATAGTATATTTTAAGATTCAATGTATACATTGTAAGATTCAACGTAAACCGATTTTTTCACTGATTTGAATCGATCTAGGGTCAAATCGAATTGAATCGTAAGAATTTAACAACAGAGAAAATAATGATATAGATAAATATCTTAAATTATGATTAAATGATTATGTTATTGGTTCTGATCAGGATCTTCCTTTTACTTCAAAAATTACGGTAACTTGTGATTTGTAGTTTGTATTGTTTCCTCTCACTCACTCAGAGAGTTCGGAGTGTTTTGCAATATTATCTTGATCATAAGTATCTGATGTTTACAATAGAGAAAATAATGATATAGATGAATATCTTAAATTATGATTAAATGATTATGTTATTGGTTCTGATCAGGCTCTTACTATTACTTCAAAAATTAAGGTAACTTGTGATTTGTAGTTTGTATTGTTTCCTCTCACACTCAGAGAGTTAAGAGTGTTGTGCAATAGTATCCTGATCATAAGTATCTGATGTGTGAAAAAAAAAATTAATCAGAAAAAAACAAAGGAAAGAAATAACAAATAACCTTATAAGGATTTATGTTGTTCACCCAAAAGAGGGTTGCATCCATGGAGAAGACAATCAAGAACTTCCACTATTATGGAGATTAAAGATTATAGATATATAAGTGTTCGCAAATCCCCTAAAGACGAAAAACATTAAAGGGCACTCCACCAGAGACAGGACCCAACAGAAACCACACAAACACTCTTTAACAAAAGTTAAAGTCTTCATTTCCGTCATGGAGAAATCTTTGTAAATAAGAAAAGTCTTCATTTCCATCATGGAGAACTCTTCCTCAGGAGAGAACATCTCACTAAAACTCTAGGCTTAAGTACTCTTTTATTAGAATCCCCCAAATTATATTCTCATTTGGAAACCAAAAACCAATAAAACTAAGTAAGAAATAACACACGTTTTCCTGAATAAGAAATCCAAAATAAGTTCTAAAAGACATATTTTTTGGACTATAAAGAGTTCAAGACAAATCTCAACAAAAAGCAGTATCTTTAGTTTACTCTAGGATCATTTCTGTAATGAGTTTTTTGTGTTGTTTATGGGGTGTAGAGAATGAGTGCCACGTCCAAAGGTGTCTTTGTTTTTTTTTTCCCCTTGAGATGCAAGATAGGGTTATTGTGATTGTATACCAAACTTGTATGAAAAGTCATAAGTATCTTTCTAAGATGTATGTGCTGCAACCATGGCTGCTAATATAACACCGGTAACACAGAGATGCTAAGCATAGAGTTAGTTCTGTGTATGACTCTAGTTAAAGAGCAATCATGAGACATTTTCGAGATTAGCCGCATATAGTTTGAGGCTGATTACAAAGATGAGATTTCTAGGATTGTGATGGGTGTAGGGAATGCCCTTGTAGGATGCCCCTAGATCTCCTTAGATCTGGATAAACACTGTTTAAGCAACCAAAGTTCTAGTGAGGGTTGCATTAAAACAACTTTTGACAAAGTTATCAGGGTTGCTTATGCAGTGTACACATGGTTCAGCTAGGGAAAAGATTGGTTGGGTATTTCTGAGGTTTTAGGAGGTTCTTGGATTGACCTATCAATGTAGTCGATTAGACTAGTGCTTGAGTACTGATATCAATTGATCCTTCTCGAGGAAGTTATTGAATCAACTGAGTTTGATGGAAACTAATGTTTTTTATATCTAAAATGAAAAAAAGGAGATAATGCCATTAAGAGATGAATAATAGAAGAGAGAAGTATATGAGAGCAGAGAAAGCAATACACCATACATACCTCTCTCGGGACAGAATTAGGTATCAATGAAGCAATAACCACAAGTTGTTATGTCCAATTACTATATTGGTCATGTTGAAGGATATAAAACAGAAGGAAATATTACTCTTTTTGATATGCACCATTAGTATTTAACAGTAATATGCACAACCTGAAAGAATTCGGGAAAGGGTTCATTCAGTTAGTTTTGCAACATGAAGTCCTTCATATATAGGTTTGAAATTCTTGTAGGCTGTCACTGCATAGAAAGGGTCTGATCCTGATAACAATCCTAGCAACGTCATGATCCAACGGACAGGCGATTTGTCCTCTTGACCACTGCGTTCAGTTGGTAACTTCCTAATTATCTCTGGTTGTGTAAACCCCTCTACACATTGGAAGTACTGCACAACCAGTTGAACTCGACTGTATGCTGTCCCATCTCTCCATGCACTAATTGCTTTCTCATAGAACAATCGATTGCTGAAGCTCACAACGAACATTCCTCCTGGCTTTAGGACCCGAAAAACCTCAGCAAATACCTGTAAAAAGGATAACCAATTTGAGTCTCATACACGGATAACCAATTCACATAGTAGAGATAATTCCCCTGCGAATTCACATTACCTTTGTTAATACATCTTACTTTCCTAAGTGAGCAAACTTATCAGTCATCTTCCTTATTCTTTCACTTAAAGATCATTTAACATGGCATTATAGTAGAGCCCCTCATTAGGTTGGTGAAGTTGGCTGCACGAACATTTTATGATGATAAGTAACTCTAATGTTGATCAATTAACAAACAAATGATTGACGCAATAGAGTGGAAATGGAGAACTTGATGTGGTTATTCGTGATGCTCTCACAAGGCATCAATGGATAAGCGAAGAAGACAAGGGATTTGAAGATTCACTTGAAACCACCTTGTTGTGCTTAATAGTTTTTTGAAGTGGAAAAACTGGGTTTTCTGGAGGATTGTGGGAGGAGTGAATTAGTGAATGTTTCAAAGGAAAAGTAAATAAGAGTTTACCGTCCATTCTTGGATGTACAACTTTCTGAGACATAGATTGCACTGAATGGAGAAAGGTCATGAGTTGTGGAAGAGAGTATGCATGAAAATATATATGCCCTGTTTTAAGTGAATTGTACAGCTCTGGATATGAGTAATCTGTAAGTTGCTTAAGTGATTTCATTGTCAGAAGTCTTTAGTTCAGCTACAAGAAGAGGGTGGGTGGGGGAGGTAAAGGACACAAAATGTATGCTTTGAAAGTTAAGGGTCTTATCTTTATGGATGATCAAACATGGCATGGAGTTCAACAAAATGAACTGAAGATGGATGAATTGAGGGTGGTGATTGCTTTGGGACAACACCTTTTGGTTGGAGAGAGAGTAAAACTTCATAACAGATGAAAAGTGTGGTCTGTTAGGTAGTTCAATTTTTTTTTACATGTGACTTGGTTGTTGATAGGTGCCGTGAAATAACAGTTTGCTGCAGTCTTGCCAGTTTGTAAGAACTTGGGCATGTTGATCAGTCTTATAAAATCAGCTCTCAATTTGTGAGGATTACAGTGAAATTGTTGAATATGATCATGATCATAATATGCAATATCTTGCCTTGGTATGAATTCGTAGAAAAAGGCATGTGGATTTGTTCTCAGTTGGCCAGTGATCTAGATTACGTATGAGTATAGATTGTTGAATCATTTGATATACATTGTTTTGCTATTCTCTAACAGCTTAAGCTTTTAGAGTAAGTGTTTCTTAACATGGTATTAGAGCGGGAGGTTGAGTGTTTGAATCTCGGGGGTATGTGTTTGTATGTTTGCCTCTATGCCCTGTGTTGTCCCACGGATGTGTTGTTCTCGGGCGCGTGTGTGGTGTGTGTTTGCCTTAGTGCCCTGTGTTCTCCCATGGTTGTGTTGTTCTCGTGGAGACATTGTTGTACCATTCTCTAACAGCTTAAGCTTTTAGAGTAAGTGGTTCTTAACATAGATGATCTACATAAGCATATGCTTTGTGCTCATGTGCAAGTCCTCCACATACTTTTAGATGAATGGTCATGTGAAGATTGGAGCATGACTAACAATGCAGTCTTGATCCACTTTTTGAATAAAACATCTCTGCCTTAATGTTGGCCAATTGATGATCCCAAGCATCAAATTCATCATATTTTTTACAAGGCTGGTAGGTTTAGTTTGTAGTGGCAATGTTTTTTTTTCTTTTTTGGTGACGTGGAACCCCCGACTCCACTGAGTGGGGACGAGGTAAACCCCGGATATATAAATCCACTCACAACTCACAAGGACCATATATTAGGTAAGCCCAGGGACTCGAACCTGGGACCTCCTTTTCCTGAGCTGTAGAGCTTGGCAGTTGAGCTAACCCGTGTGGGTTTGTAGTGGCAATGCTATATCAATAGAAAGCTAACTACAGTGAAGTAAACATAGAAACACCACCTGACCTGCTCAGGATGTTGGAGATACTGCACGCTGATCGCGCACAACACTGCATCGACACTGCAATTCTCCATTTCAAGCTTCTGATCCTGGTTGAGATCGTTCACAAAGAAATAGTCCAGCCTCGGGTTCTTGGCAAGCATGTCCTGCAACCCTCTTATACTCAACTTCATTAGGTAGATGGCTAACCCATGAGCTCATAAGATCCAATATCTCTCAACCGGGTTTTAGTCGCTCTCTATAGAGATTAGTTAATGTGGATATGAAGCCGTCGTCAACATGTGTCACAAAACGTGGGTAGGCGTAGAATTCTCGGTCAGGATAGGAATTGAGTTTAATTCTGCCTTCTTGGGTAAGAACAAGGGGTTTGATTCGGCCGGCCGAGGATGGCGCGGTTTGGTTGTTTTCATGGTTAGCCTCTGATGAGGAGGTAACAGAAACTCTTGCAGGAAGAGATGGATGCCATGGCTGAAATGTGAGCATGGGTTTTGACTTTTGTGAAATTGGACATGACTCGTACAATGCATACAAAGAGAAATAAGCGGTTGTGGTTGTTAGTATTTGTGGTCCTGTGGTTTACACGAGGAGGTAAAATTGTTGGATAGTTAAAATGATTTGATCAAATTTCATTATCCGGAGATCTCTCTACTCAGACAAATAGAAGGTATATATAGAGGTGGCAATGGGTCGGGTCGGGTTATAACCGAGTCGATGCTTAAATGGGTTGTGTTGGGTTCGACTTGTTTATCAACGGTCAGGAAAACCTCAACCCGAACCAACCCGCCCATAAATGGGTGAACCCGCCAACCGTTTAAAATTTAATTAATTTATTATTATTCTTTTAATAAAATAATAAAAATAATAAACGGGTCTCACGGGTTTGACGGTTTGGGTCTGATTCGATTCGTTTACCAGCCGGTCGAGAAAACCTCAACGCAACCCAACCCATTTAATAAACGGGTTGGACCTAACCCGATGGGTCGGGTCGTGTTTTGCCAGCTCTAGGTATATATGATACATACTCAGAACTTATGGCATGGACTGAAGTCTCTCCAAACAATAGCTGGCCCGATCCTACAAACTGAGTCCAATAGCTATATTCTACTGGAGTCCACAACCCTAGTGGGGTTGTTACCATTAATGTGAAGTGGTAGCTTAGTTGACTAGAATCTAATACATATTCAACTGGATAAATCTCCTACTGGGCTCAAGCCCATTTCAACTCAAAGCTGGCCAAATATTTGCATAACCCATTTGAATCTAAGCCTTGTCCAAAAGTTAGGAATGTCCAAATGTCCTGGGCTGCGCATGCAGGTCAGGCCCGGCACGCTTTGAGTTGTGCCTTCTTATTGTGCCATGCCGGGCCTGGGGTCATAGCCCACGATAAGGCACGACCCAACCCAGGCACGATTAGGCACGAGCACGATTCATTTTTAGGCCAATTTATAAGCACGAAATTCGGTCTGACACAATAATTGTACCCTGTGCTGTGTCTCGGACCCGAAAATTAGGCATGGCATTAAACACGGTCAGCACAAAAAAATTCGTGTCGGGTTGGCCCACATGTACATCCCTACCCAAAGTAGCTATGTACATCTCCATTCATACTCAACAGAATGTAAAAACAAAACCAAACATTGTGGTCTAGTGGTCGTGGTATCTCAAAAGAAAAAAAAAATCAGATTTAAGCATACACCAGTACACCATACACGCCCTTATGAGTGGTTCGGATCAAATCTTTTTCTTTCCATTTTTTTTTTCCTGAATCAAAAGTCTGCAATTAAGCAATCTCTTTTGTCGGATTTGAATCCCAACAAAAAAGAGTAAAAAGTACAAGGATGTGTTAGCAATTTACACAAGCGTGCAGTAGGGGCCGCTTTTAGACCTTTAGAGGGGGGAAAAAGGGGGGTTTTGGGTGATCAATCCTTCTTTTGTGCTCTACAGAAGAAAAGAAAGGCAAAAGAAATGGATTACAGTCAAAACTGTCTTTGCTTTCCAGCCAATCTCATGTCAAGTCGAGTAATTTGGTCTCTGTATTCTGTTTTTGTCCATCTCTAAGTCTCCAATGGGTGCGGATACTGTCCCACCTCTTCCCATGCAAATATATTATCATCTAATTTTATATTGTATGTGAATATATTAAAATTTATATTTTTTTAAGAAAATAATATTGTATTTATAACATATGTTAAAGTAAGGTCTCCCTGACCCATCCTAATTGGGTGGATATTGGGTTTGTACTAGGGAATACTGCTATAGTAGCAGGTTCGGGTTTGCTAAAACTCGACCCATTGTTATCCCTCTCTACCCTTGGGGTTATGTGGGATCTGCTTCTTGCATGCAACATCAAGCACTCTACCTTAGGAACTGGAGGTCTCAGATCCCCGGGCTTATTTGATATATGGTTCTTATGGATGAGATTATCCCACCAAATAGAGTTGGTGTTCCACATCACAGACAAAAAGAAAAGAAAAAAATTCCTATTTCCTCATTGAATAGTAGAATATGTAGGAAAGGCTAGCTTTCATGAAAAAACAGGAACTATGAATAATTCACTCCTGTTCATTCTCATTAGTCCTATTAGTATTAGATGGTTGTCGGACTCCCAAGTCCTGATCCTTTAAAAGAGTTGGCCATATATATATATATATATATATAGCTAATCTCCGTGGTTAAGAGACTTCTTTGACCTTCTCTTTTCATTCCCCACTTGTTCCGAACTCCGAGTCTAAACGTGTAATGACAATACAGGTTGAGTTTCACTGGTCCAGTCCAGTACATCTTCTAGATACCATCCATGATTGTGGGTCCCAACTCCTTTGCACGTACCGTGCACACACTTTAGTAGTACACTACAGATAGTGCAAGTCATTTTCTTCTTTTCTGCCTCCCCTTCAAGGGTCCTTGAATAACTATGTTCAGTTCATGCTACCCCAAAGTCCCAACTGGTCTCTTGAACTCTTCAAAAGCCAAAAATTATGTTTGATGAATGGCAATAAGATGTTGTCATCAAAGCTGATAATCACACTCTTGGGTCAGTTTTCCATTTGCAACACATCTACATCAAAACCTTACCCATGCAAGGAATCATCTGCCTTTGAACTCTTATTCTTTGACTTTATCAGTCTTGGAAATTCTACTAAGTGTGTCTCCTCATTGCTCTCTTCTAAGGAACCAATTGGCTTTATTTAAATGAGTTCAACTTTTCACTACTGCTTCACATATACTGTGTATAAGAAGTTCATCAAGTGTAGATTTTGAGGGACAAAGAGTGCCAAGTCAAAAAGGCTTTGTCTTGTAGGGGTGGAAGGGAGGGGTAGGTGTGCTGCTGCCTTTACAATTAAGGTCTTGGGTGGTGATATATCTTTCTATATATAGCCATCACACTCCATTCATTGATCATTATTGAAATAAGCGATTTTCTTTTCTTCTTGCCTTTCTGCATGATTTGATTTCACATTAAGAAGGCAAATCTATGTTTATAGGGATAAATAAACATTACAAATGGCAATAAAATGAGGGCTTCCAGACCGTCATAAATAAAAATCATGCAACGTGAAAACAAAAAATATTTGGCAGCAACTAAAATTGTTGTGGTAATAGTGTTACTCTTTATCTAAATGGATTGATAATATAGCCACACTATTTAGGTAAAGACAGAAAGGATAAACTGAGAAGAAGAAAGCAAATTAAGTATACAAGACAACGATTTACATGGTTGGATAATAGTATATATATCTACCGATTCGCATTAGGGTAGGCTATTCTCAAAAGCTCTAGAAGAAGAAAAAAAAAGTCACACGAAAAACAACGAAAAATATGATAAATACTCTACATAGTTAATGCTAAACAAAAGTATGTGAAATTACTATTTCTCCATCGGATTTCAGGCTGTTCTGGCTAGGGGTGCAACTCGGTTCAGTTTGGTCCTGGTTGACCTCAATCCAAAACCAAACCGAAGTGTATACAATCAACTCAGAACCGAACTGAATTAAGAAACGAAAATCCTAACCCGAAAACCGAACTGAAATTAGCTGAGAAATCCGCAACTCAAACCGAACCGAACCGAACTGAAATTACTAATTTTGGTTCGATCTGGTTCAGGTTAGTTCGGTTTCGTACAATCAAGGGTTTCAAAGGGTTTGGAACGGACCATGCCTCAGTTTAAATATAATTATTTATGCTGACCGAATCCCA
>JAUPMG010000017.1:14650687-14661578 GCA_031762675.1 Pachysandra terminalis | reverse complement strand
GATTAGGGCTATTTGGAGTTTGGTTGGATTTGGTTTTCTTCATGGTACTCTCCGTTTGAAGATTTGATGCGATTTTTATTTGTGAAGATTTTTTTTTCTGCCTACCGGAAGGGTAGTTGTTGATCTCGATTGCGATTTGGAGGGGTGCGAATTTTCCTAGTTTACTTTGGTGAAATTTTTCTGCAGTTATTTTTCTTTGATTTGTGGGATCATCATGAGCACATCCAACCAAAATCTGGCGGTAGAGGTGCAACTCAGTTCGGTTTGGTCTGGGTTGGCCTCAATTCATAACCAAACCGAAGTGTATACAATCAACCCAGAACCGAACCGAACCGAATTAAGAACTGAAAATCCTAACCCGAAAACTGAACCGAAATTCACTGAGAAATCCGCAACCCAAACCGAACCGAACCGAAATTACTAATTTTGGTTCGGTCTGGTTCAAGTTAGTTCGGTTTAGTACAATCAATGGTTTCAAAGGGTTTGGAACGGGCCAGGGCTCAGCTTAAATAAAATTACTTATGCTGACCGAAGCCCAGTCCAACCATCGGGCTTTAAATATTTGCTCAAACAAACCCTTTTAATTTTTAAGTTAGCACCGAAGCCAGACTTCTCCTTATAGGGCCATCGGTTGGAGGATTAGTTATCCTCAACCGATGTGGGATTGATATTGTAAACAAAACTTTTTACTTTGTGGTCTTCTCACAATAATTCCTTTAACTTATATATATATTTATACATCAATAGTTTATTGGCGTGGTGGTGGGGCACTTGTATTCTTTATAGAAGGTTAAAAGTTCAAATCTTCCCCTTTACATTTTTTTCATATTTATATACATGTTGGGTTTCTACTCGGTTTAAAAGAATGTATATATATGTCGAGTTTTGGTTCGGTTCGGTTAAACCGTAGTATAAATCTAAAATCGAACCGATTTGATTCGATTTCGTATTTTCAGAACCAAAACCGAACCAAATCTATAAAAACCAATCCAAACCGAACCAAAATCGATTTAGATCGGTTCGGTTTCGGTTTTAACCGAACCGAGTTGCACCCCTAATTCTGGCCGCTAGATCATCAATACTCAGTCCCCACATAACAACAACATACGAACAACATGAGCCTGTATTATTATTATTAGTATGGTAGCATAGGGACTGCCAAATGTATATTTTCATTAACCCATACGAGTTGGTTCAACTGGTAGGCTCTCTAGTTTAGGGACTAGTGGTCCCAAGTTCGAATTCTCGGGCATAATTGATATATGGTCTTTGTGGGTGGAGTCATGTATCCAGGTTTATCCTTTCCCCACTAGGGGTTCCATCTCACCTAAAAAAAAATGCATGTTCATTTGTTTTTACCGCAAAAGGATTTTCTAATGTTGCATGGTAAAATTTTAGTAAATAAAGTAGATAGGTGAATTTGCTAGTGGCATTTTCAGATAGGTCTACATGAGGGACAACTCATCTATATAATTGCAATAGGCGATTGTTTATCGAGTTTTTAGATGTTAATTGATTTTGATTAATATAGATTTGTATACTTAACAGCAATTCTAACATGGAGAATTATAGCTTATTGTCATCTATAAATAGAAACTATTTATAAAAATAAAGGGGATCTGATCATCCTCCTTAGAAGTCTCTTTCTTTAGGGTTTGGCTTTGTTGAAAAAGGTCCCTAAAATAATGATTTTCTTTTCCAACTCGCTGTTTTAAGTGGGGTTTGCTTTTGAAGCAACATCCTCCTCTAGTTTGGCTGCAATGCAGCCAAATGTTACCTTGGCAAGGCAAGCAGTCTTTTCCCCCCATCGAATTTCCTAATTTTTTAGGCTGCCCTCATTTGCTTTCTAAGAGAAACTTAAGAAAAATAAAGTACTACCATGTCAAGGCAGCAATTTGCTACTTTGTAGCCAATCAAAAGGAGGATATATATGTTGATTGACAGCTGCTTTTTGAATTCATCAACATCTCATCCTCTAGTTTGGCTGCGAGGCAGCTAAATCTTGCCTTAGCAAGGCACCTAGTTTTTCCCTCATTAAATATCCTACTTTTTTTTTTCAGCTTTAGCTTCCCTCCTTTGATTTCTGCGGATACTATAAAATCTAAGGCTTAGAAGCCTTAGGGATTTCATTTGGAGGATTTATTAAATTGTCAGTCTGAGAAGTAATAAATTGACAGTGTTGAAAAGGGTTCTACAGTCTTCAGTGTTACAGAAAGCAAATTACTGGTTTCTCTCCTTATAAAGGAAGGCTTAGTTAGCTTTGAGAAAGTGAAAAAAAAAAAGGAATATGGTTTTATTCTTTCCGCTTGTATTGACTGTCTTGTTTGGATTACCTTTGGCCCATGTTATCTCCCATCTCCTATTTGAAAGACAAGAGCCCAAAACCTTGCCTCATGGGAGCATGGGATGGCCCTTGTGTGGGGAAACACTTGGCTTCCTCAAGCCACACAAGTCTAACTCTATTGGGACCTTCTTACAGCACCATTGCTCTAGGTCATACAAATCAAGTTTCTTCACTACTCTTCTCATCTTTTCTTTCTTCTAATACTTTGCTTGTTTTTGGCTTCACCTCAATGTCAAATTTTCAGTTTCATATGTTGTAGTAGAAAGGAAATGGTAGAATATTTATGTTTGAGCTTCCCAAGTAGACTGAAATGGGTAATCTTCAATTGTTTTTTACAGGTATGGAAGAGTATTCAAATCACATCTATTTGGTTCTCCAACCATAGTCTCCTGTGACCATGAGCTCAACATGTTCATCCTTCAGAATGAAGAGAAGCTATTCCAGTGCAGCTATCCTAAGCCTATCCATGGAATACTTGGAAAACTTTCTTTGCTTGTTGTGGTTGGAGATGTTCACAAGAAGCAAAGAAGCATAGCAGTTAGCTTAATAACTGCATGCAAGTCAAAGCCCGAGTATCTTTGTGACATAAATAAGCTGGTGATCTCAACCATGGAATCATGGATGGATAGAAAAGAAGTTATCTTCTGTGAAGAAGCAAAAAAGGCAAGAAACTCCATCAACAACAGCTTAAATCACTTTTCAAGAATTTGAAATAATCTTCTTCTATCTAAACCAACTTTCGTTTTGTTATTTGTGTATGTATACAACAGTTCACATTTGATCTGATAGTGAAGCAAATACTAAGCATGGAAGCAGAAGAGCCACTTACCTCAAAGATATTAGAAGACTTCCTTACCTTTATGAAAGGGTTGGTGTCTCTCCCACTATGTATCCCAGGAACCCCTTATGCCAAGGCTTTAAAGGTATATACATACTACTATAAGATGAACTGAGACTTTATCTTCATTTAATTTACTGAAAGACACCATGTTTATCTCGAATTTTTTGATTTTTATTTTTTTCAGGCCAGAGCAAGGATATTTTCCACAGTTAGAGAGATTATAAAAGAAAGAAGAAGAAATGATCTGGGGCTTGCAAAAGGAGATTTCTTGGATGTGCTTTTGTCAAATACAAGCTTAAGTGATGAAATTAGACTTAGTATTGTATTGGATCTTCTGCTAGGAGGCTATGAAACAACCTCAACACTAATGACCATGGCTGTCTACTTTCTTGGGTATTCCCCACATGCCCTTGAACAACTAAAGGTACCTCTCTCTCACACAGGCAAGGTTTAAACTTTGAAGCATTCGGTACAAAAGTGATGGATCGGTTATTAAATTTTCAAATAATAAAAAAAAAATTCAAAGAAAGTTTTTTTTTTGACAATTAAACAGGAAGAGCAGGGAGCAATAAGGCAGAGAAAGGAGGAGGGAGAACTCTTGAACTGGGAAGATTACAAGCAAATGGAGTTTACTCACAATGTAGCGTTTTATATCTTTCTTTCTTTTAGCATTGTGGGGTCTACACTACATCGGACCGGGATCCTATGTGCTGTAGAGATAAACCCAGTGGTGGGGCCACATCCAGGGGCGAAATACCATTTTGCCCCCAAAGATTTGTCTCTACCGCGAGCACACGAGATCCCAACACATAAGATCCCGGGTCCACTACATCTGAAGATTATTTTGTTTTTACAAATTGATGTTGTAGGTCATAAACGAAACTCTAAGGTGTGGAAACGTAGTGAAGTTCGTACACAGGAAGGCTCTTCAAGATGTCAACTTCAAAGGCATGGTTTTCTAAATTTTGAACCATATATTGTTTGCTTCTGCATTGCTTCTACTGAAGTTCCTGTAAGAAGCTTACTTGGAGTTTGGTTGTGGTTATTGCAGGATATTTCATTCCCTCGGGATGGAAGGTCCTTCCTATCATTTCTGCTGCACATCTCGATACATCCCTCCATGAAAATCCTTCAGAGTTTAATCCTTGGAGATGGGATGTATGTATATATTTCTAGCCATAACTAGGGATAGCAACGGGCGGGTTTTCACAAACCCTAACACCCCCTCCCTAAAGGAGCACCTCTAATGCCAAACCCGCTCCTAACCCTCTCTGCAGGGTGGTACGGGTTCTACCCGATTATAGACTTTATTACAAACAAATGTTTTTCAAGTTAAATCTTTAATTTTTTTAAATATATTTATGCATAAAATATATATATATATATATTTAAAATATAGGTGACTGTCAACCGGGCAGGTTAGGGGCGGTTGAACCAAATTTATCACGGGTTACCAAATCCTAACCATTAGGAGTGGGACACAGCGAGTTACATGTTTACCTGTTCTATTGCCATCCCTAGTAGGGGTGTAATTCGGTCGGGTTGGTGGTCAAACCTAAATCAAACCGAATTACATTACACTAAACTGAAAACCGAACCAAACCAAAATAGAAATTGATTTAGAAAATCAGAAACCAGACCAAATTATAATGAATAAAACCAATCAAACTGAAGATTTGGTTTTTCAGTTTGGATTGACAAAATTAATACTATTTTCTATATAAAATACACGTATACACACTTCTATATGTGTGTGTGTATATATATATATATATATATATATACTTTGGTTTTTTAAATTCTTTTAAGTTTGGTTCAGTTTAATCGAAACCTTAACCAAAAACCAAACCAAAATAATTCGGTTTTTTTGTTTTAACCAAAACAAAATGATACTAAAAAAAAAAAAAAAAAAAAAATAACCAAACCAAACCAACTTTTTCTTTTGGTTTAGTTTTTTCGGTTTTGGGTTTAAACTGAACCAATTGACACCCCTAATTCCTAGCCATAACCTTCTTAACTGTTTATAAAACCACACATTCAAGGTTTAAAAAATTTACTCTCGCTCGCGTCTTATGATGGGTTAGTGAACATGACTAAGACGGACGCAGATCCTCTATGCTGAAACCCCGTGTACCGAGGTGTGTGCCGTGACACACACTCGGCACACGGGGGTCTATTTGTGTAAAATAGTTCAATGACATTGATCCGTCTTGACAGAATCAAGTTACAAGCAAACATGTGTCCCCATTTGGCGGAGGATCGCGGCTGTGTCCCGGAGCAGATCTTGCTAAAGTAGAAACTGCATTTTTCCTTCATCATCTCGTGCTTAATTATAGGTAACCAAAAAAAAAAAAAATGGTTTTACTTAAACTTTATTTTGAAGATGATGTTTGTGTACTTATATTTGGTTATTTAGATGGAGAACAAAGGGAGAAGAAGACTGTCCACTGGCTTACCCTTATGTGGAATTCCCAAGAGGTTTAACTCTAGAGATAGAAGCAACTGAGACGACACTCAGAGGAAATTTCTAAAAGGGTTTGGGGGAAGCAATGTAATTGTGATCATTACAGCATCAATAAAAGGCCAATAATGCTGAGCTTTTGATTTATTTATTAATAATGAAGTAAAATTAAAGATTGCAATTAACACCCTCTTGGGTTTGGGTTTAGGGTTTTCCATTTCAGTTTGATTCAGTTTTTGGCTTGGAAAGTTTGGTTCGATTTTGTGTTAACCTTCACCCATGGTTTCAAGGATTGGCCGATATTGGTCCGTATCGACTGGTCCGGACCGAGACCAGTTCATACCGGTTTGGTTCCAACCCGCGACAAAGACTTGTATCGTCGGGTTATGGACCGGCAGTCCGGTGACCGGTCTCGTCGGTCCGTGACCGATTCTGGCTGTCTGAAGAGTTCTTCCAGTCCGACGTCCGATATTGTCGGTCTAAAAACCGATACTGCCGGTCCGACGATTGGTCTTGCCGATCGAGGTGATCAACCCAAATCCAAATTGTTTTGTTCGGTTTAATAATTTTAGGATCAAAACCGAATTAATTCCCCAAACTAAACCAAAATCGATTTGGAGCGATTAATTTTCGGATTGAGCAGACCAATCCTAGTGAACTAGGATGGGATTGGTCCATTCTCATTTTAAAAATTAATTAAATTCTTTTTAAAGGAGAATGGACCAATAATGTTCTTGATTGATGAGTCCATTTCCTCTGCGACATAGCGTGCGGTCATCCTCTGCTACACTGCGAGATGACCGACGCGTGGAGAAATTTTTCTCGTGCACAGCACGTGGGTTTAAACGGGACTTTCGATTTAAACATTTACTTTCTTCCGTTAACGTCTAATTATAAAAAAAAGTAAAAAAAAAAAACAAAAAAAAAAACAAACAAACAAAACACAATTCTCTCTGCCCTTCTCCCACTCTTTTTCTCCTTTTCCGGCCGACTACCAGCAGCTGCTGTAGCAACCCTCTTCTCCCTTTCTCTCTCTTCCGTGCACCCTCTTCTCTCCTCTCTTTTCTGCACACCCCTCCCTTTATCTCTCTATTGTAAACCCCTACTTTCTCTCTCTCCTCTTCCGCCCTCCACACTCCACCTCTCTCTCCCTCTCTCTGTCTCTCTCTCTCCTTCCTCTTCTTCTTCTTCTTCCTCCCCCCTCTTTTTCCCCTCCTCCCCTGTTCTTCGTCTTCTTTCTCCTTCTTTCTCTGTAACAAAAAAAATATCATAACAATCCCCTCCCAAAAAAATAGAAAAATAACAACACTCCAAAAACAAATAACAGAAAGCCCTTGAACTCAAACCTACCTCAACCAAACTCAACATTTTTGAACCAAATCCTGAACTGAACCCAATTAATCCAAAACCCAAGCCCAAAATCCACTAAACAATCAAACCAAACTCAATAAACCAGAAAATCCAAACAAACCCAACCTAAACCAACTAAAATTAAAAGAAAATCCTACGTATTATTGTAAAATGATAAAATACGAAAAAATAATCCTACAATTATAAATGCATGAAATAACCCAAAATGCACATAAACATCCACTAAAATTTTAAACAATTACAAACATTTATATTCTTCATGATAAAATGACAAGAAAATAAAATAATAAAAGAAGAAAAAAAAGCAAATTGATATACTTGTAGCAGCAGAAGGCCTCCATGTGTGCTTTCCTCTGATTTAAGCTCCTTTGATCAGCTCGGTTTGAGGGGCAGTTGGTGTTTAGCTCAAATTTGAGTGAAGTGATGAAATTAACCTATATTTCCGTTTCAGCCAAACGGAGCCTTAGGTCAGTTTTTCTGTTCTTTTGTTGGTTTAGGTTGGGCTGTTTGGATTTTTTGGTTTATTGAGTTTGGTTTGGTTGTTTAGTGGATTTTGGGCTTGGGTTTTGGATCGATAGGATTCAGTTCAAGAGGGTTGAGTTTGGTTTGGTTCAAGTTGATTAAAGGAGTCCGATTCGAGTCTAATTGGTTAAGGGGGTTTGGATTCAAGGGCCTTATGTTATTTGTTTTTGGGGTGCATTGTTATTTTTCTATTTTTTTTAGAAGGAGCGATTATGATATTTTTTTGTCATTATCTTTTTGTTACAGAGGAAAAAGACGAAGAAGAGGGGAGGGGAAGAAGAGGGAGGAGGAAGAAGAAGAAGAGAGAGAGAGAGAGAGAGAGAGAGAGAGAGAGAGAGGTGGAGTGTGGAAGGCAGAAGAGGAGAGAGAAAATGTAGGGGTTTACAGAACACAAAGAGGGAGGGATGTGCAGAAAATAGAGAAATGGAGAAAAGAGTGTGCAGAAGAGAGAGAGAAAGGGAGAAGAGGGTTGCTGGTACAACTGTTGATAGTTGGCCAAAAAGGGAAAAAGAGAGTTGAATAAGGTAGAGAGAATTGTGTTTTGTTTTATTTTTTTTAAATCAGTCGTTAATGGAAGAAAATATACGTTCGAATCGAAAGTACGATACTATGCACAAAAAAAATTATCCACGCGTCGACCATCCTGCGGTGTACAGAAAATATAGACTCCTGAGTGACGCACCGGTCTACGATTCTCGATTACGGACAAGAAATACAAACCAACGACTCTATCTAAATCTAAAATACAAGTTTCTTCCCGTTTCGGTTCCGTATAGAAATCTACCTGAGTGCACAGAAACATATCCAATTCAAACAACGCAAGCAAGGAAGCTCAGCCTTTTAGTAGATCATACGTCAGGGTTTTCTCGTTTCTAATCTCCGATTCCATCACCATCAGAACAAATAATACCCAAATTTCTGGAACTTCTTTCTTCTTCTTCTGTCAATCGTAACAAACATGTCTTACGATTATCTGTTCAAGTATATAATCATCGGAGACACAGGTAAAAGTTTCTGTTTCGTGTTGTTATGTTTAGTTTGGTGATCAAGTAGAAGATTAGTTCTTCTGTAATTTGGACAACAAGAACCCTAAGTTTGCAAGAGATCTTTTTTCCCCCCCTAAATTGTAGTGTTTTATGCTGCAGCTGTCGGGAAATCGTGCTTACTGTTACAATTCACAGACAAGAGGTTTCAACCTGTACATGATCTCACCATCGGCGTCGAATTCGGTGCTCGGATGGTCACCATCGATGGAAGGCCCATCAAACTCCAGATTTGGGACACGGTCAATTCTTCTCTCTCTCTCTCTCTCTCTCTCTCTCTCTTATTAGGTTTTCTTTTTTTTTTTTTTTTTTTTTTCTGTATCAAAATTATTTTCTTCCTTTTATGTCACGAAAAAAGTTTGAGTAGCAAAAAGCGAAATAGGAAAATTTGGAAATAAAGGATTTAGATTAAAGATTCACTTGGAGTTGTGGAGAAAAAGTTTAGAACAACTAGAAAGTATTAAGAGCAATGGTTTTGAGCTTGGGTGGACTGTTGTTTAAATTAGGAAATAGGATAAAGATTGCTTACATCAGAAGTGAGATTGTTGATTGAGCTGGTATTGGTGATGCACAAACCGGTAAATGACCAAAAATGTCAATTAACCAAATTGGTTTGCACAATCAGTGGATTCAAATACTTACTTTCACTGACCTCTTTGATCGTTCCAGTAAAAGGTTTCCTTTTGGAAAATGATAGCAAAGAGAGAAATAGGTAAGATCAGTTAGGAATGTTCAGAAAGACACTACAAAACTTATACTGATTTCAAAAAAAGGATTCCCAAGACAAAGCTCTACAAATTTTCAGAGAATGTCTAATATTCTGGAATCATCCCCCCATTTTTCTGATGTATCGTTGCCTTTTTATAGCCAGACTCATTACTTAACCGTTTGCAACTTTTCATGAACATATTGAAAATGCTTGATTGAACATGCGTTTTGATTTGAATATTCAATATCCAAAATGTCTAATTCAATACACAATGTTTCAATTAATGTTTTCACAACGTTCGGATTAGTAATGAATATGGGATTACAAACTTAATGATACATTACTGTTATGTAATTATTCAAGTCCTTAAATTCTTAAGATCTTCGAGGATCTTGATAGGACTTATCTCTGTGGTCCTCAATTCCTGAAAGTCTAAGATTTATTTCCTCTTATGCTTTAAATGAATAATCTCGAATTCACTAATTTCGAAGAGTAACAAATGTCAGAGAATGTTCCCTTATAATTATGTTTTCATACTGATTATTTTGAATAACTATTTCGAAAGTTGATTTCGAATTATTCATATGATTATCCTGAAGAATAACTAAAAATACGATTTTGGAATAATAAGTTGGTCATTTCGAAATGCCTAACTAAAACTATTTCGAAATACAAGCATTTGTTAATAACCTCATATGAGATTTAACTTGTGATGACAAATTGGCCCTCTTGAGGTGGCTAACCTATAGATGACGAATTGGCGGCCCTCTCGAGGTGACTAACTTATTTTGTGGATATCTCGAAATGATTCTCACGAAATGGACATTTTCGAAATATACTATTTCTAGAAATATCTTCCTATTAAGAATGAACTTTTCGAGAAGATTCAGATTTCCAAGTATACGCTCTTTAGAATGTATGATTACATAACTAGCTTTGCCAGGTGTTATGTTATGATTTGAGGGAATCAATTTTCAAATTGGCTCATCATTAATAGTCCCCTGTGTTTGGAATGTAGTCGTATAACTACATTGTAAACGCATTATCAAATATGAGACAATTTCCAATGTTTCGAATAAATCCTCCCAATATAACTGGTCATTCGAAAGAAGTTAATCTAAGTTCTATCTTTATTTAGATTCTTAAAATATTAATCTGAAATCTATTTTATGTAAAGTTTCAGAATGTATATATATTTTATTTCGAAAGTTATCTTTCGAAGAATATTGGTCTAAGATTTTCCTTAGAATGTTAATGGATTAATTTGAAGATTTTTCTTCAAAAGAATTTTGTTCTAAGGTTTTCCTTAGATAAATATTTCAATCTACTACTGTGATTGTTTGAAAATCTGAGGTCTATCTTTTGTAGATCATCAGGATATTTATAATTTCGATATGATTCTCTCACGTATGTGAGGGCTTGAAAATCTAAGGCCCATTTTGTGTAGATCTTTAGAATATTTATGATTTCGAGTTGATTCTCTCACATATGTGAGCACTCGAAAATCTAAAGTCCATCTTATGTAGATCCTTAAAATACAATTTCGAATGTTCTCATTCATAAAGAAATTTTGTTCTAAAATTTTCTTTAGAACGTTACT
>JAUPMG010000017.1:14612789-14625707 GCA_031762675.1 Pachysandra terminalis | reverse complement strand
AATTCATCTAATTCAATATCTAGTTCATTATGTTCTGTTTTGGCAGAAAAATACATATCTGAAATTTTACATGAAACCCATTGAGTCCGAATCCAAATCAGAGCATAGAATTATCAGTTTGCATCTAATAACAGCATCTAACCTTTTTGAATGGAAATCAAAAGCAACATATCAACAAATCAATATATTTTGCATTATTTCTCATAGCCATCTAAATATTGTTAACAGAATACACTGAAGTTTGAATCTCAAACCAATCCTTCTCTTCATGCTTTCAAAACGGAAATCAAGAAATTAAAGTGATGGGGGTTCAACAGATACTTACCGAAATCCAAGATAACACAGAATCTTCCTTCACAGATCAATGCAAAAACAACAGAAATAAAAAGGTTCATTCTTCTTCTTCTCTTTCTCTATTCTTCAATCTTCCTCTTTCTTCTTTCTGTTTCAACAGCCACAACGTATCAAGGGATGGATGAGGGTTGAGAGCCCTCAATCCTCTTTTCTCTCCCTCTCAACTCTCACACGAAACCACCTCGCCATGCATCCGGAATTCTCGTTCACGCAGCTATGCGTGGACGGAAATTCCAACCAAATCAAATTCAAAGTTTAAAAAAAATTACAACTAATACCCTACATAATACCTTATTTACACTAATACCCCAATACCAAATAATGTATTTAATTAACCCCTACATCTAATTAAACATTAACACATATGAACAATAAAATAAATTACATAGTAATGTAAATAAATGGGCGGACTGCATTTAGGGAGTTTAGGTCATTACAACTTGAACCTTGCACCTTCAGTTAAAAATCTTAGTGCCTTACCACCCCACCAATTTTCATATATATATATACAATTTACAGGTGATCGGATCGGATCGGATTCGGATTCGGATATTCTGATTTCACTATCGGATCGAATTCGGATCACCTATTTCATGATCCGTCGGATTTCGAATTGGATTCGGATTTTTGGATTTCGCTATCGGATCTATACAATTTACAGGTGATCGGATCGGATCAGATTCAGATATTCTGATTTCACTATCGGATCGAATTCGGATCACCTATTTCATGATCCGTCGGATTTCTGATTGGATTCAGATTTCGCTATTGGATCGAACTCGGATCAGTTGCGATTCAGTCCAAATCCAACCCGTTGATAGGCCTAATAGTAGCCATGAATGGGTACGGGGTACCGGTACCGGTACTAGAAAAAATATCAAGTACGATTCATTTGATACATCATATAGATACTTATAATAAGGATATTTAAATGTAACATTCATTCATCTATTGTTAAAGATTAATAATTATACTAAATCTTATTATTTAAAACAAATTTATTCTATGCATATCTACAAAAAAATTCAATACTAATTTCAAATGTTAAGTATGCAAAGAAAATAAAGAATAGGGTTTAAGAAAAGTTCTTAAGAACTTCAACTATTTTTATCCTCGAGAGCTTTATTTTATTTTATTTTTATCTTTCTTGCGATCTCGTTTTGAACCGTTTTTCTATATTTACCGTCTTGGAAAACTTTTTTAAGAATCATACTACCATATTGCTTTTAATACTTCCTAAAATCTCTCAAAAATCTTTGATCTAATTTTATCTTTTGTTTGGATAAATTAATTACTACAAGTAAATTGAAGTTACTTAATTAGTTACAAAAACATAGTAACGAAGTATAAGTAAATATAAAATTACTTAATTAGTTAGCAAAATATACTAACGAACTAATTGAAATGGATTGTGATTCCGGAACGTTCCTCAAACGTCCACAGAATCATTTCATACAAGTCCTCGAAACTAGTACGATTGGGACTAGTAGGACAGGGACTGGTAGGACAGCTTCAACCACGTTTCAATGCAACTATGGTTTCATCAACATGCAATATGTTGGTGAATGAAGGTACGAACAATCCTTCTCTTGATCCTTTTTTGTTACACCTTTGGCACATTCCTTCATAGTTTTAAATTTCAGGAATTTCACAGATTTCGACCCCCAAACGAAATCAAAATATCCAAAATTTTGGATATTTTGGCAAAATTTTGTTGGGATTTTTTTTTTTGAATAAAATAATCAGACGGAATAATGTCCGAAATTGGCCCAAAATTTTGGATATTTCGTTGAAATAAATTCACTTTTTTTTATTTACAATATTTTAATATAGGCATAATTTTGTCAATTTTTTCTTTTTTGTAATAAGTATTAAGTAATTACTTCTAAAATATAAATAATAAACTTAGTCAATAAAAAGTAATATTTTCATTAAAATATATATTATTTATGAACATACAAATTAAAAAAAAACAACAAATAATATTTTGATTAATAATGTGAAATAATACAAAAGTTTACAACTAATAAATACAACATTTATATTACAACATCCAAAGTATATAAGTATCCAAAATATATTGGATTCAAATTCTAACATCTAAAAAAATACAATGTATAAAAGTTTAAACTGAAATTTTAAACTTTATTTTTTGATTTCCTTCAATTTTCGCAGGTATGAAATGCATTTGTGTACCTGTATAAGCAAAAGAATAAAATAATTAATAATAATTTTTTTTAATCTATAATAATTAATAAAATAATGTACCCAATATCAACTCCTTTGGATAAGAAATGAAGGGTGAAAAATGAGAGAATTTGATAGTATTTATAGAGTTGTAAATATATGTTTTTACATTTATTTTTTACCTTTAAATAGAGTTTTTGATTTATTTCAGACGAAATATCCGAAATTTTGGCCGAAAAAGTGACGATTTCGGACGAAATTGTTTTGGCCAAAGTACTTAGGCGAAATTTCAGCCGAAATTTCGATGAAATCTGTACTTTTTCAGCCAAAATAAATTTAGTAGAAAAATCATCATTTTGTGTTTCGGAGGGCAAATCAGACACGTAAAATTTCGGCAAAATTTAAAACTATACATTCCTTGTCCCCAGAAAATCAGACTTTTTTTTCGTAGAAATGTTGCCATAACGAGATTTTTTAAAAGAAAGTGGGTTGCCTGAGTCTAGATGTTTACTTTGCAGAGAACATTCCGAAAACATTCATCACCTTTTCATTAGTAGCCTTTCATGAGAACGCTTTGGTTTTGAGCACTTTGGTTTTTAGCATCTGGTGGTTTGCTCGATCCTTCTCTTTCTCTAACGGATTGGTTTTCAAAACCCCCGTCTCTTTACTACCTGAACACATTAGTTGTCTTGTTGCTTTTATTGCTAATTTTGTGTGGTCCATATGGCTATCACGGGACAATGGCATAAAACCTCATATTGAATCTACAAACTCACCGTTAAATCTGTTAATGCAAGACTCTAATAAACTGATCTGTCTTAAGGATGGCCTTTCCACACAAGGACTAAAGGAAACACGATTTGTGAGATGGAATCTCCCTCTGGATTCGTATGCTACACTCAATTTTGATGGGGCTGCTAAGAGATGTCCTGGTGATAGTGGAGTTTGGGATATCTTCTGCACTAGTAGCGGAAATGAATGCTTGTGTCGAGGGTCTTACTATGGCCTACTACAATGGAATTTCAAATCAGGAAGTTGAAGGCTATTCGAGCGCCATTATCGATTAACTCTCTAAAGATTCATGTGGTTCGTGGATTAGAAGGTCTTTGCAGACAAGCTAAGCTTTTGATCAATACTTTCAACTCGGTTATTCTCCGTTATGTTCCGAGGGAGGGTAATCAGGTTGCTGATCGTTTGGCTAATATGACTGTTGATGGCTTGTCTTGTTTCTGGAAAGCTTATCCTCCTATTGTAGCTGATGATCTGGCTGGTAGAGCCACCCCCAGAACCTTTAAATTGTAACTTCTCTATTTAGTATATTTTAATTAATTTACACCCCAAAAAAACCAAACGTCTATTTAGAGATCAACAATTGAGTTTACAATTGTGATGTACTGTAGTCATCGTCCTACGTTGACCATTACGAGTGTGTGCAGGGATGGCAATGTGGTGGGTTGAATAGGTGTTCCCTCTCAATCTAATGGATCGAATTTGATAATATTCATAAACTTGAGTTCCGGTTTGTTTCAAATAGGCATGTACATGAGCTGTGTGAGGCACAATTCGTAGACCGTGTAGTACCGTACTTGGGTTTCATAGGTTGTGACACGGGCTCAACATGGCATAGCCTGCCCGATACCATGTGGATAGGCTCAAACACGATCACGGCACAGTCGGACTGTGCCAAGCCTAGGGTGCCCAAATTTAGGAATGGCAAGTTGTACACCCTTAAGAGTAGTAGTTTGAGAGAGAGAGAGAGAGAGAAAGCTATTATAGGAGTGCACATGGGCCATGCCGACGTTATGTATGGTTCATAGGTTGTACCATGTTGTGCTTGGGTTTTGCGGCCTGCAGCATGGGCACGACACGATACAAACATACCATGGGCTGCATGTCATGCTACGTTTGGGGTTCCAAATTCATGCCGTGTAGACCTAAGGTGCTCAAATCTGTGCCGGTCTGTACACCAATAGTTTCGACTTTCGATGTCGGAAATTATTTGATAATAGGGTAAACTCTTATGGATGAGTTGGGGGGCTATAAATCCTCTACAACGGGTTGGTTACAGCCATCCTTGCAACGCCAATCAGAGGATGGTGTGGATAGGGTACCCCATGAGTAACTCACCGGTACCCTGTACCATTAGTACCCAGGCAACTTTCCCTAAACAGCACTGTAAAGATGGTTGTAGCCATCCCGCTGTAGAAGATGCGCACGCAGGCTAGGGTTTGTCAAAACCCGTCCCATTGGCATCCCTAGATACTTGGCACGTCTCTTTTTTTTTTTTTTTGTTTTTGATTAGGGAACATCCCTTCAATGTTCATTACAAGCATCATTTTTATTTCTTTTTGAAACCATTGATGAGCGTACATCCAATTTCAAGCATACATTACAAATTCGTTTTAATGTGAAATCCATGGAAGCCATTGAATTATGTTAGTACACTGAAAGCTCTCAAGAAAAAATGGAACCAGACTCATATTCAATTGATCCATTTACTGCTCCATCTTCTATATCTCTTAAACCCTAAAAAAGAACTTGAGAAAATTCGAGAACCAAGGGAGTTCCATAGCAGTTGATCTTTGAGTGCTGGTAATAATTTTGAACCATTGACTTGCAGGGTCACACATATTATCTCCACTCAAGCATTTGCATTGATTGATGACGATGGTGTTGCTTGAATCAATATCCAAGCAGACGGTCGTACTATTTGCATTTGCTATCTTTGATGAAAGGTGCATCTTCGAGTCAGATATTGCCTCCCAATTAGAACCAGGGTTACTACAGTCGATTCCAAGCTTTGCTGGTTTGCCCAACCCATCAACTTGTAAGCAGAAGTATGTTCCCTTTAGCTGTAGAGTCTTTTGTGGTGTGTAGCTCCAAGCTTCAGACTCAGTACAAGAGCCTAGCTTCAATGGCTCGATCATAGATTTCCTTTGGACACAGAGACCAGTTGATGGATGGAAAATAATTTTGTGTGGATTAGAAACAGGGAGACGAGGACCTGCAATTTGCAGTAAAATCTGCATCTTTAAAAAAAATAAAAAATACTAGACACACAAAACTAGGGACGTCAATGCGTCGAATACTGATCGGATCCACCTTGATCCATATTCAAATCTGATTCGAATTTGACCGAAAATCCGGTCAGATCTTAAAAGAAAAATTCACATTCTAATTCCATAGATCCATATTTGACTGAAATTTGATATTCGACCGAAATAATATATCTCAAAATTAAAAATATGTAATTTGAATATTATTTCACTGTTTAAGGCTAAATAAATCAAACTCAAATTTTTTTAAGTTCTATGAAATCTAATCTAATATCAGATCAGATATGATCGAATTCCTATCCGATTATAATCGGATATGAATATTCAGATCCATATTTCAAGGGCTAACTGTTGTTATGTGAAGATTGATGCTACTGAGACATTCAGGAAGTACTGATGATCCAGCCATCAACTTCACTGGCTGAGAGGTATAATAGTAATTTCACTTTCTATTATCTTTAAGCCTAATTACATGGTATTTATCAGACTTTTGTGGCTGCACTTTGTAACACTTTTGCTGAGCTTTGGAGAATAGTAAGATCTGATGTGTATCCATGGATGCAGGCACTATTTGCCGAACCTCGTAAATCTGTGTCTCGTGTGTGTGCTTGATTTTTTCTTCTTGTTTATCTT
Source organism: Pachysandra terminalis (assembly GCA_031762675.1). NCBI lineage: Eukaryota > Viridiplantae > Streptophyta > Magnoliopsida > Buxales > Buxaceae > Pachysandra > Pachysandra terminalis. Next base: position 14,619,477 of record JAUPMG010000017.1, on the reverse strand, counting down.
TCTTTCGAGATTTTTGGATCCAATGCGAATATAGATCCAACCCATTGACAATCCTACACACAACTATTAAATTCAACACAAACATACCTTGAAAAGGAGATTGAAGAACAGAAATCCTCTGCAAGAAGCTTGAATTCCGGATCCCACACCAATTCCAATCCAAAACCCCATAATACTCTTCCATACCTATCACACCTTCTCTCAAGGAGTAACTCCCAACCAATGTCCACAAGGCCCAGTCAAAATCCAATTCAGCTGCAACCCCAAAGAAGCAATTCAAGAACCTGTTGTCATTCACATTACCACCCCTTTGATCCACTCCAAACTCACTCATAAACAATGGCCACCCTTGTTCTAACACAAATCCTCCTCTCCTCATCATGTTATTCACCACACTTCCGCAGACCTGGTTCAGGTTGCCGGTCTCCCAAGTCCCGCCGGAGAATGCATACCAGTGCAATTCTAGAACTAGCTTTCCTGTAAATGTAAGGTTCAGTGGTTGCTTGATGAGGAAACTTAAGTCTTTGTCGAAATCCAGTCCGGAGAGTATGACCAGTAAATTGGGGTTAGCTGAGTGCACCGCTTCAGCTCCTTCCTGCATGTACCTGTCTCATTTCATGAAAAAAGGAACAATAGCTTGTTGTTAAACACTGCCAATATCTTGTTCACGTGGAAGCCTATCGTCTAGAGCGAACATGATGGAATATCAATTGGAGCGTATGTATGTATACATCACGTGCCCGGTTGGCATTGTCTTTTAATGATCACGTGAGAAACACGAGACAATAGCTGTACGCATGGCGTGCACATACGCATGCTCCTACTGAAATTCCACCTTTTTCGCTCTCCTTGTTCATGTTGTAGTTAAAAGATGGCGAAGAAGATGAGATCAGAGAGGCTATATATAGTGTAAGGATTGTATGAGGATGCATCTGCAATGGATAAGTGGCATGATCAAAAGAGATTGAAGAAATTGGAAATCAAAACTTTACAAAGGACAAAAACGTCTTTTCCAAAAAAAGAATGATGGTGAAATTATGTATCCACAAACGGATCTGATTCCGTTTCTAGAAAAGGGGTCTAAGGGATAGATCGATAAGGGGTATCCAAAGGGTTTGTGGTTTGGCAACCGGGATCCTATGTGTTGGGATCCCGTGTGCTTGCCGTGTGCTGTAGAGAAAACTCGGGGGTGCGGCCGGGGCGTAAATACTATTTTGCCTTCCGAGGTTTGTCTCTACAGCACATGGCGAGCACACGGAATCCTAACACATAAGATCCCGGTCCATGGTTTGGTGGGTGTGGATAGAGGGTCTGCTCTTTTCTAATCTATAGAGCTGTATCATGGAGTTGCCCGACTCCGTGAAGATCAATATTGGCAAGAGAAGAGTCAATGGAGGTGATATGGAGGATTGGGAATATAGGTTGCATCGCCAATATCATGTGATGGCGGTCCAACAAGCATTTTAACTGGTATGGTAAACGGGTGTCATAATCGTTGTTCTTCCCTTCCACCATCACCCTTCATCCTCTCAGATTTCTCCGAATCCTCCCGTATTCGGAAGATCTGAATCCTCATTTAGATACTATAATCTACCCATACACAAAAAAATACCTGTACCAGTCTTCGACGTTCTGCATGGGCCCTCGAAGCTCATTCCTCAGACTCATGCCGACCACATTGGACTTACCATTGAACATAGTGGCCATTCGAGTGAGCCCCATGATCCAGAGGTCAGGGTCGAAATACAGGTCACCGAAGAAGCCATTGCCGTCGAACTTGCTGCAGCACCAACCAGGCTTGCTTATTTGGTTATCTAGAATCACCATCACATCGTTGCTTGCTAGGTTGGACACCACCACCTGTGGTTGCAATCCTAGATATTAAATTGAAGGAAACTTGACACTTGTAACATTTCTCTTGACTTTTTATGGAGAAGCAATCAAAGTCAATATAATACTACTACTACATACGATTCTAGAGGCATAGAAGAGAATTCTACATCCTCGTCATCATCATCATCAACAATTATTTGTGCAATAAGAACCACACCCTCTTTGTAAAAAGTTCTTTTTTCTTGAAAGAAAAAGGAAAAAGAAAAAAGAAATAGTCAAGTAGGTTTTACCTGAAAAGCTTGGATGAGAGGGAGATCAATCACAGATGGGTTGTTGGCTTGGATGCCAGAAATGGATTCAAGGAGGCCAAGGCTCTGAAACGATTGCCGGACAGTCATCGAAGCCAACGAGTCATTAGTGACCATAAACAACGGCCATGTAAGCCGAACACAGTTAAATCCCATCGAAACAATCCGTTTCGAGATCACATCCAAAGGCTGCTTGCTAAGTCCCTCAGCCACCATTGTTTCAAGGTGTGATACCCAATTTACGCAAGCCAGCTTCACGCGTTGCCCGCCTTCGTCGACAATCCACCGTGAGTCGGTGGAGAGCGGCACCGCCATCACATGTAATTGTAGTATAACAGTAAGAAGCAAAGCTAGAGAAGAAAGAATAACAGGGGATAAGAGCCTTTTCATGGTGAATTTGTTAGAGTTTAGAAGATGTACTAAGACATATTGCCTTATTTATATATGTACATGGGATCGTGACTCGTCGCAAACCGATCCCGGGTTGTATCGGCCGATTCTTAACACTGATTAATCTAGTAAAAAATCAGCTCCCCCAAATTCCATCTTATATACACGTAGCATAAATTCTAATATCTAAACATCTCAGAATTGCTAAATTCCAAATTATTAGCGATTCATGAAAAACATCCGAACAGTGAATGAAATACATCCCGTGTTGGCTGGACGCCGTCGAGCATCATGTCATCGTAGACATCTCTCAATAGAAAATACCTAAACGAAAATCAAAATCAGAATCCACGAAAAGGAAAAAGGATATAAACAACATAGATAGATGTAAAGCTGAATCGGAATACAAGGAATGGAAACCTCCGTTGAGCAGTTCGCGTATTCTTCCGGCGCAATTTTTCTTCGCGTATTCTCGAGAAAGAGCTCTCAGCTCAATCTGTTCACAGAAGTCAGAAGAGCCCTTGACTTCTGAGAACAGATTGAGCCGGGTTTGAAAAACGAAACCATGGTCTTACGGACCGGAAAACTCATTCATTAAATCCTCATTTTTCTAGACCGGGTTTGGGTGGTTTTAAAACTTGAAGTCTTGAACCAATCAATTCGAGAGACTTTTCACAAAAAAGATACCAATCGCCTATTTAGAGATCAATAATTGAGTTTACGATTGTGATGTTTTGATGTAGTCGTTCCAGGTGGACCATGATGAGAGTGTGTAGGTATGGCAACATGGTGGGTTGAATGGGTGACTCGTACCACCCTAATGGATCGGATTGAGTTCTGGTTGGTTTTGAGTAGTGGTGTCATTGAGCCGTGTTGGTCTGACACGAGGCACGATTAGTAGGCTGTGCAATGCATGCTTGAGTTCCAGAAGTTGCAACATAGGCACATCACGACTTAACATGTCCTAATACAATGTGGACAAGCTCAAATACGGTGACAGGACAATCGGTCAAACTGTGTCAAGTCTAGGCAAATACAATGTGAATAAGCTTAAATATTTTTTGGATCAGCTAATAAGCTCAAATATTGGGGTGCCCAAATTTTGGAACATCATGTTTTATCCTTACAGGGAGAGAGAGAGAGAGAGAGAGAGAGAGAGAGAGGTCATGCATGGGTGTGCATGGCAGTACCAATATAAGGCGTACTGACAGAGAGAGAGAGAGAGAGAGGGGTCATGCATGGGTGTGCATGGCAGTACCAATATAAGGCGTACTGACATAAGACACTATTCGTAGGTTGTATAGTCTATTTTTGTTGTGTAGGAGTGAACCAGATATAGGTAGTAGGGGCTTATTTGTTATGGTGAAGTGAAATAGACTAACAGGTTGGATGGAGTCATGCGCATAATTCCTGTTGACCCAGAAGCCATCCCGTTCTTTTGATAAAGTGGAAAAGCTTATTCTGTCGGTCATGCAGTTGTTAATGCACCACTCAAACCTCCATATCCATCACCTCCATCCATACATTCATTAGTCCTAGCCCGATCGTTCTATTTCCTCCGATTGACCTATGATCCTCTAAATCTTCCGCATGTGATGGTCCTAGGGTGCCCAAATTCGTGTCGTGCTAGGCCTAGGGAAGAGCATTTCGTCTGGAGTGATATTGGAAGAACATCGGTTGGAGCGTGTGTGTATGCACACCACGCATTCATGCATCTCTTCCTCCATCATTAAAAGACAAAATCAGTTGGATAAGTGACGTGCATATGTGCATGCTCTAACTGATATTCCACCATTTTGGGACTAGAAGATATGCTCTGGGCTTGGGGTGCTCACATCCCTAGTTGTTTCGAGGTAGGAAAGTATTTGATAATCGCAAATTCTAGTAAGGGTTGGTTGATTAGGGTTTGCAAAAACCCAAGTCACCATAATGCCGAGCATGTGCAAGAACGAGAAAGCTAAACTTGAAAATAACGTGTGATCCGGAACACCAACAAAGCGTGCATGTGCAACAATGAGAACGCTAAACTTAAAAATAACTTGTGATCCAAAATGCCTACAGAGCCTTTGTAGATATAAACTTTATTTAATGTACAAAGACATTTCAATTTCCAATTGATTCATTTAGAGCTTTATTTCTCATCTAATTCCCCTCTCCTACACTCTCCAGTCCTAAACCTAAAAAGAGAAGAACTTGAGCAAATTCGAGAACAGATTCGATAACAGATGGAGTTCCATAGAAGTTGATCTTTGTGTACTGTTAACAATTTTGAACCATTGGCTTGCAGGGTCACACATATTATCTCTACTCAAGCACTTGCATGAATTGATGATGACGTTGTTGCTTGAATCAGTATCCAAGCAGACGGTGCTACCATTTGCATTTGCGATCTTAGATGAAAGGTGCATCTTTGAGTCCGATATTGCCTCCCATTTAGAAGCAGGGTCACTACAGATGATTCCAAGCTTTGCTGCTTTGCCAACCCATCAACTTGTAAGCAGAAGAATGTTCCCTTTAGCTGTAGAGTCTATCGGGGTGTGCAGCTCCAAGCTTCAGACTCAGTACAAGAGCCTAGCTTCAATGGCTCTATTATAGATTTCCTTTGGATACAGAGACCGGTTGATGGATGGAAAATAATTTTGTGCGGATTAGAATCAGGGAGACCAGGACCTGCATTTTACAGTAAAATCTGCATCTTTAAAAAAAAAAAGTTCAACAAAAAAAAAAAAAAAATACTATTCACATAAAACTAGGGCTGTCGGTGGTACTTGGATCCATATTCGAATCCGATGCAAATTCGACTGATCCATATTCGGCCCAAAATCTCAAAAGAAAGATTCATTCGAATTCGATTCGAATTTGACAGAAATCTGATATTCGACCGAAATAATATATCTCAAAATTCGAAATATGTAATTTAAATATTATTTTACTATTTAAGGCTAAATACATCAAAATTAATTTTTTTAAAGTTTTATGAAATCTAATCAAATATCATATCAGATATAATCGAATTCATGTTCGATTTCGTTTTTAATTGTGTTGTTATGTGGAGACTGATGCTACTGAGACATCAACTCCGTTGGTCGAATTTTTTGGGGTTCTAAGGGTGTAATAGTAATTTTATTTTCTATTATGTTTAGCCCTAACTACAAGGTATTTATCATACTTTTCGTAGTTGCTCTCTGTAACAATTTTTCTAATATCTGTGGACGCGAGCACTTATTTGTCGAACCACGTAAATATGTACCTTATGTGTGCTTGATTTCTTCTTCATCCCGTTTTATAATTTTTTCTTAACAAACTGAATATGAATATTCAGATCCATATTCGACTCGTCAAATTTCAAGGGCTAATCATATTCGAGATTTTCAGATCAAATACAGGTCGATTTTGAATATAGATCCAAACCCATTGACAATCCTACATACAACTAGTAAATCCAACACAACCATACCTTGAAAGGGAGATTGAAGAGCAGAGGTCCTCTGCAAGTAGCTTGAATTCCGGATCCCGCACCAATTCCAATCCAAAATCCCATAATACTCCTCCATACTCATCACACCTTCTCTCAAGGAGGAACTCCCAGCCAATGTTCACAAGACCCAGTCAAAATCCAGTTCAGCTGCAACACCAAAGAAGCAGTTCAAGTACTGATGATGAGTCAATTTGGAAATTGATTTAATCCAATCGTATTTTGACACGTGGCAAGGTCAAATATGTAATTACATTCAAAGAATGTATAAATTAGAATTTTGAATATTGTCTGAAATTATATTTCGAGGAAAGCCCATTCAGGGAGAATCATCTCGAAATTAACAATGTATTTCGAAGTCCTACTTAAAACGGTTCTCGAATCACATACTCGAAAGGGAACATGAAAAGCATATATAGGTTAACCACATCGAGAGGGTCAATTTGAAGACAGATCTCGAAATAGTCTATCCAGCATAGGGGGAAATAAATTAGACTTTCAGGAATGGAGGACCAGAAAGATAAGTTCTATCAAGACTTTCGAAGAGCAAAATCTCGAAGCGCTTGTAGCATTAAAGGACTTGAATCAATACAGAACAGTAACACATCACCATTTTTATAACGTCATGATTATTAACTTAACCGAACGTTATGAAAACATTTATTGAAACGTTACATATTGA
>JAUPMG010000017.1:14593048-14612689 GCA_031762675.1 Pachysandra terminalis | reverse complement strand
CACATACAATCACATAGATAACTCCAATAATTTATTCATATATTATAACTGGGAAAATAAAAATACTTTCAAAGGTTCAGGTCATTACAGTCTGGCATCCCGCTGTGGAGTACCTGTTGATATCAGCATCATTGTATATTCATTGTAAGGGTGTTAATTATCCTGTAATTTATATAATAAAGGGTCATCACGGTAGCGCACTACCTTCTCAATATATCTATGTCTTGTTTGTATATTCCTTGAACCGGTTTCTCGAACCGATCGGGGTTCTTCTTTAAGAAGTTTCTCAAGGTTATATCCATGGGTATCAGTAGGGATCTTGCTACGTGCCGATTATAGTCCTAACACGTGGCGGTCTATTATTGGCTATCTGCCCTTACCATTTTGCATATCTACAATTTCCAATAGCTATGCTATATAAGTCAACTAAGCAATGTTACACAACCTATCTCCTTACTAAATTTGTTGTTTGAAGGTCAGCCTTTCACTTGCAATACATGACTCTTGCTATTAACATCAACCCAACTCCTTCCAAGAAGCTTATTTATCCCTCTCCTTCATTGACCCCCTCACCCTTGCAGCTTCATCCCGTTGCCCCCTCGAGGCATAGATACTGGAAAGAAGCACATAATTCCCATTGTTCTCAGGTTCTAACTCGAAGAGTACCTCAGCAATACCTTCTGCAATCTCTACATTGCCATACATCCTGCAAGCTGCAAGAAGAGCACCCAAAGCTCCTGGGTGTGGCCCCATCGGCATGCTCTTGACAAGTCTGCGAGCTTCATCGAGTTCCCCAGCGCATCCAAGCATATCAACCATGCAAGCATAGTGACCAGCATCAGGCTCAATCTCATAATCCTTTACCATGCTTTCCCAGAATCTCAATCCATCTTCAACGAGTCCCGTGTGCCTACAAACAGTCAGCACCCCAACAAATGTGATGCCCTCCGGCTCAATATGTTTCATTTGCATTTTACGAAAAATCTTGAGAGCTTCAATCGCTTGTCCATGGGAAGCAAGACCCATGATAAGTGCACTGTAAGCAATGACATCCGGCCGAGGAATCTCCTTGAATAGGCGACACGCTTCCTCCATGTTTCCACACTTTGCATACATATCAACCATTGCAGTAAGTACTTGCTCATTCCGGTCAATCCCTTTTCGATTAACATAAGATCCAATCCAATCAGCTAGTTCATTGCCTCCCAACTGCGCTGCTGCAGAAATCACTCCGGTCATCGTGAAAGCATCAGGCTTCATTCCCGCTTTTTCGATTCCTCAGAAAAGTGCCAATGCTTCACTTGGCCTCCCACTCTGTGCATAACCAGTAACCATTGCTGTCCAACAAACCAAATGTCGCTCCGGCATTGCATCAAACACAGCCTTAGCCGAGTCCATAAACCCGCCTTTCGTGTACCCAACTAGCATAGTTGTCCAAGAAACAACATTTCTTTCGGGCATCACGTCAAAGATGACTCGGGCCGAAGCCAAATCCCCTCCATTAACAAACCCCACAATCATCGCATTCCAAGATATCAGATTTCTCATCGGCATTTGATCAAACAGCTTCTGTGCACCACACATATCTTCCCCAATCCTCGCATGAGCCCCTAAAAGAGCATTGTACGTGACAACATCTCTTTCAGGCATTCCATCGAACACATCATATGATCGTCCCAGCTCATTGCATTTTCCATACATGTCGATCAAAGCATTCGATATTTGAATATACGAACAATACCCAGTTTTAATTACACGTCCATGGATTTCAATTCCTTGATTGAAAGCCGATAGAGCTGCACACGGGTTAAGGAGAAAAGGGTACGTGAAATTATCTGGTTTGATCCGATTACAGATCATTTGGAGGTATAGATTGATCGAGTGGATACAAAATGATGGGATCTTGGAGAAAGCTCGGATGGTGCTGTTGAAAAGGGTGAAGTTTGGGTGTGAAGCAGAGGAGAAGACGAGGTGGGCATGACGAGGGAACGAGAGAGAGGTGTAGAGAGAGACGAGAGTCGAAGTTAAGGAGTTGTTCTCGTGGAGATGTGCTCGGAAGATGTGGGCGTGTAGTTGTCTGAGGTGTTTCTGATATTTACACTACTGACCCAAGTGTAAAGTACTATATTATCGCTTTTGCTTTTAAACACAAAATCAAAAAGGAGCTTATTTTATATAAAACTTTTATTTTTCTTGTAGCTATCTGATATAGGACAAAAAATTTTACAAAATACTTTCAACACAGAGCAAAACAAACTATTCTGAAAATATCCAACAATTGCTAAAGCAAATCAAGCATTAAATTGGTAGCTTGACTCAATTACAGAGGTTTTATCACATATGGTTTTGTCTCTTTTGCAACCAAAACTACTCCTAGCAATATATTATTATCCTAATGAATAAAACAGTTTTTGTTAATATAATGTGAATCGGTTTGAAAGATTAATTTTCTTCATTGTAAAATAAGAAATTTTATATAGATCAAGTCAGACAACTCAACCAAAGTTAATCTTATCCACACTCTCATCAGTCTTATTACTTTCTTTGTTTAGTCAAAAATGAACAAAACCATACTTTTAATACCATATTAACTAATTCCATGATATTGAACACTCTTTACAATACACCACATAAGAAAGCACACAGAGAAGCAAACCCAGATCCAAAAGAAGAATCATTAAGCAATCCTTCTAACAGAGTAGCTTGAAGACAAGTCATGAAGATGATGACCCTTAAAAGACTTGTCAACAAACTTGAAAGAAGTAGGATTGACCTGCGTGAAAAAATAATTCCCAGCAAACAGATCACCCATATGTGACTGGTTATCCTTCAACCTCTTCAGAACCCTACCACATGTAATCCTAATAGCAGAAAAAAGCCTAGCTTTCCTCCTCAAGAACCTTCTTAGCCCTGGGATTCTAATCTTAGGCCTCTTGTTTAAGTACACCTTTCTAAATTTAGACCTGCTCCTTGTCCTCCCAATCACTCTCTCTTCTCCTTCATCATCTGCATCAAATCCACCTTCATTTTTCAGTCTTTGATAAGAAAACTTGGCACCGCTTGAAGCAATTTCAATGGCAGACATGTTGGTTCATGGGAAAGTTAAGGAGAACCCAGATGAGTTTGTGAAGAGATAAGAGAGAATGATCTATTTGAGTGTTGAGAAAGGGACATAGATTGCAAAAGCTGTTGGGGGGATTAAATGGAAAGGAAAAAGGTAGAATATGTTGGTAAGGGTGGTTGGTTACATTTGCTAACTGAAATTCCATTAATTGGATCTCAACAATTAGTCACCATTTTAGCTTTTTCCTTGGGCCATCTTGCATCAGGAATTCATTCAATTAAAGGGACCACTTACAAAACTTTCAGTGCCACACAAGAAGAATCTCTGGATCACTTGGGAAGTAACAAAGTTTCAAAATTAAGGTCCCTTTCAAGAAAATAAAATACTACATAAACAAATAACATATAAATTGTCAATCTCTGTTTCCCCATGTTCTAATAAGTAGCCTAAAAAAATGAATTATTTGAACCAATTTCAACCCATCTGATTTATAATAGTATTACCATCCAACATATTAGAGTGCAACTAAGCTCTAAATTCATTTTTTGATCAAGCAGATACTTAAGTGTAGGTGATCTGCTTGATTAGAATCTTAATGGGTAAAGCTTATCACATGTCGAAACACTACTAGAAAAGGCCAAAATTGATTACACAAAGTTAATGAATAAATTTTATGAAATAAACGTGTACAGATAGATGCTGTTACAGAAGATTCAACATCACACGGATTACTACTGTACAGGCAGCAAAAAACAATCAAATCTGAAAACGCTTGGATGTTTGATCAGCATCCTCTGAAACCCAGCACCAAAGTCATCATCCGAGAAACAACTTGCACAGAAATTTGGAACCTCGATGTGGTTGAGAGCTATGATCACAAGCAGTGAGAATTCCACCGTAACCCAGGAAGCTGTTATTTAATAAAGCCTTATTCTGGTTTCTATTGTGCTCCGGCAAATGGGGCATAACTGAAGGTCTTGTCCACAATCGCAGCATGTCTGGAAAAAAATAAAAAATCAGAAGTACCTAAAACATCGATATATGCATCACTATATTTATTTTAATACAGTATTGGAAAAACAAGGAAAAGTTCAAGCACTATACCCAAAAATTAAGTATGAAAGGCACATCTTTTTACTGTGATGGCTGCATGCCATAATGTTAGGATGCATCCCGTGTTTGCATAAATCGCCAGTATCCTGGCAACTTACACATGCAATCCCCAGTGCACAGGCGACTTGCATAAACACAGGATGCACCCATCACAGTAAAATGGTGCACCTTTTACACTGGTTTGTCAGGTATGGTACCTTTTGGTAGCATAGTTTTAGCTGTAGATTACCTGATGCCCACAACCAAAGGCCATGTTCTTCGAATCAGTAAGACAAATGGGGCAAACCTGTTAGAAATCCAATAAAGATATTTAATACTCTAAACAAGCAGAGATCAAATATAAAAATCATAGCAATAATGATAACGAATGCAACTCACAAGTTAGTGTCTGAAAAAAAAAAAAAATAAGAAAGTTGAACCAGTAGCATGCATGACAAAGAAACAATAATGAGCACAGCAGCAAGTTTTCCAGGAATAGTTTGTATACCTGGTTATCAAAAGCAGCAGAACTTTCAGGTGGAGCTGTGCCAACAGCAGTATCATGTCCATGATACGGAGGTGCACTTTGCTGGAAACTGCTTGAGCGGGAAGGCTTTGAGCTACTGAAAGAAGGCGTATCATAAAGAGGCGGGGGGAGAGGAACCCTTTCCGGAGATTTCCCTCTCTGGCTACTGCTGCTCAAGCAAAGAGGAAAATAACAAAGTTGAGTAAAATTTAATATTTTTATTGTCACTGGAGGCATAGAAAAAAGAAATACTCTTACCCCAACAAACTAAGGTCTATGGTTGCCTTATATTGTGAAGGTATTTCCATCAAGGATGCAAGGGCAAATTCTGTCTGTTTTCTTAACAGGTCCACATTCTTGGACATAATTTCTGTAAAATTCACAAACTAAACAAGACAAGGCAAAGAAATTATTCCTTAGTTTAAACAATTACATATAATAGACCATAAAAAATTGACATGCCACCAAAAAAGAATTGAAGTTCATGTATAACTTACTATAGCTTACCTGGAAATTGTCAAAGCTCCGAGCAGGGATATTATCATCGAATTCCCTCATCATGTCCCAAGGCCCATCTCCAACTCCAACTAAGATAATTGACAAGGGGAACTCGCTGTAATAAAAAAATAGCATATAAGGACATCATTTGGAAAACAAATGAGTACTAAGAGGAAAAGAAACTACCATGAGAATTACCTCGCTTCCACAATTGCATTCACAGTCTTTAGCTCTTGTGAGCTTAGCTGGCCATGTTCTGTATCAATACTTCTGGTCACCTGTGACAATGCACAATTTCTACGAGTCACAAGCCCTGAAGCAGTTCAAAATTCAAATAGGACAGCCAGTCATGGATAGACAAATATCCTATCTTGCATGGCAAGCTAGCTTAACAGAACATTACAAGAGGGTTCTCCTATTATATATAAATCCGTTGTCTGATTTCTACCTGAGCAGCATTAGATTTGTTTTCTGGAGTTGAATCTTGTAATTAACATGCCAATTTAAATTAATCATAACAGGCAACAATAATAAGCCATGTGACAAATCTCATGAATGTAAACGTAAAAGCCCAGCCCTCTACAGTCATGTACAGCTATTTCCATAATAAAGTAGACAACTACTACATATGGCATATATCAGTTCCGTTCTCCATTCCCTCGTATATAATTGAATTATTTGCACCTTGTAGAGAAAACATGATTCAAATAACAAAATAGTACGCTAAATGGTCAAGCTCTGGATTAGACAACCCAGTTTGTAGACATTAAGCAGTCAAAAGGTTTTGTTTCAACAAAAGGAAGACTCTGAGCTGGGTCCCCTAAGCAACGAATATGGTCATATTCAACCCTGATGGCTGCTCTTTGGGAATCTAGGGCCGTCAGGTATTGGGAGCATCTTTAGCGATCGTCACATTTTACATGCCCTCTGCGATCCAATTGGGAAAGATGACACCACGTGAAGCAGAGATACCTGCCTTAGTATTCAGAATGATAAAAGCGATAGTCGATAGAGCAAGATTTCCGAGATCCAATGGTGGAGGGGTAGAATTCGGTGGTGTCATGGTGACATGGCTTACTGATTGTCAGTCATATTCAGGGAGGCTTGCACAGGTTTCCAATTGGCATACACCATGGCAGATTGGTTCAACATCACATTCTCGAACACACTTAGATTTCATGATCTGCCAATGAGATGGCTCACAAACTAGCTAGGAGGAGAGTGGCCAGAGATCATCTATTCAGGAGAATTCCAACAGAGGAGATGGTTGATGGCTAGTTAGTATCAGGAGTTTTGTGGCTTTGTTGATGTATTTTCTTTTATATTTACTGAAGGCTTGTTTTGCTGCCTTTGAGTTTTTCCTCTTTTTCAGCCTCTAGCTCCTCTTTATACATTCTTTTCCCTACCTAAACCCTATTTCTCGTTATTCTACCCAAATAATAATAATAATAATAATAATAATAATAATAATAATAATAAAGTAGCACTACAAATCGCCTGACATAAAGCATTAGAAACAATGAAACAATAGGAGTCTGTAACTTGCAAGTAACTAAGAAACAATGAGACAAGACAAGTCTGAAACTTGCGAGCAACTAAATTAAACCACTTTCTATAAACCATGCAAAACCAACATCCTTCAGAAAGAAAGATTCTTAATTTAACTAAGACATCATATGGAATAAAAGACAAATTACCTGGCCATCAGCGATTATCACTAAAACATGATACTGGCCACCACTTTGCTCTACGATAGTCATGGCCATTTCAATGATAGGGGCAAATGATGTGGGTCCTACCAGAAGAAAACAGAAAACCATGTGTTAAAAGAACAAAGCTATGCTTCCAGATTTAAAACAAAAGAAAGGCAATGAATGAGTCAGAGCGCAACCTGCAAGTCGTAGATGAGGGACTAATTCTCTATACCGTCTCAACACTTCCTCAAATCCAACACAGGACCTCTCATCTGGATAGAAACTGAAGACATCTTGATCATGTGTTGATGCTGCCAAAAGATAGAAAAAATGCAAGTCAACCCCATAATTCAGATAATGAATCCTAAAAAGAATTTGCTGCAACTTCTCTTCATAAGAAATTACCATCTCCAAATCCAAAACAGGGAATCAAGTTATCCTCATCAAAAGTAGCTAAGGTCTTCCCAATAATAGATATTGCTTGTTCGTAGGGATTCTGGCCCTCTCCAATGTGATGCAAGCTTCGTCTGTTGAATGACCTCTTACCTAGTGTTCAAGCAAGATAAGCATATGGCAGTACAACCCATAAAAGTAGTTCTAACTAAGCATTAACATCAAGCCAAACCTGTCCACTCATTGCTCTTCGTGAAATCAATACCAACAATTAGGTTAGAAGATTCAAGCCCAGCATGTGCAAGAGCCTCAGTGACCTGTGAAGAAGAAATTAAGCAATCATAAAAATTGGATTGTTTTTAGGAAAAATGAAATACTTAAAACCACCAAAACCGAAAAAGGAATAATCAGAAAACTATCATTGGTACCACCAAGTCAGTACCTCAGAGTTGTTCACAAAATTCTTAGTGGGAACATATATGGACAGATATCAGATATCGTTAAAGTATCCACTACTAATAAATCTAGCAACCAATAAGTAAAAACCAATTCAAATACCTTCTTCTTAGTAAGCCCTCCATCTAGGGCATTCAGTAACATCAAGACCATAACCAAACGCCTAGCACTCAAAACAAATGGGACCATCCCAAAGAGCAGTGCAACTATATAGTATATCAACCTCGGCATGGATATCTCACCATCGCAAAGCTGGATCCCACAACCTTCCCTAACGGAAGTTTGATCTCATACCAATTTGCATCATGCGTTCATCTACCCAATAGAAATCTTAACCAAAAAAATAATAATAAATACAAACTTTTCTACTTCTCGACGGGACAGGAGACAGACATTTTTCTTATTTGACCATCATGCCCTCTTTCTCCTATTCCTCATCAGATTAGGTAAAAAAAACAGCCCGACAATGTAAGTTGTGAATTTTGAATTTTTTAGATTTTATGATTAATTCTGGACATTTGCCCCGATAATTTTGCAAATGAGACTAGGATATTATGCATGGTTTCAAGGATCGGCCAATACCGGTCCGGCTCCAACCCGTGATATCGGCCAGGTTATGGACCGCCGGTCCGTCCGATCCGGCGACCGGTCCCGCCGATCCGTCCGGTCCGGCGACTGGTCCGCCGATCCCTCCGGTCCGGCGAGTGATACCGCCGGCGACCGGTTCCGACGGTCCGGTGACCGGTCCGTCCAGTCCGGAGACCAATCCGTCCGGTCTGGCGCGATTTGAAATTTTTTAATTTTTTAAAAAAAAAAATTTCGTTTTCTGTACCGGTCCGTATCGGCGATCCGGACCGGAACCGGTCCGGCGACCGGTTCCGGTATTTAAAACTATGATATTATGTGGTACAATATTTTCTCTTGACATTTTTGTTTGGCTAGCCAAAAAGACATGGTTGCAATAGAATGAGTCACTAATATATTTTCACGGTGATTGTCATAATAGAACATTTTGCCAAGTAGGCACACCTCAAAATACATACTCCACATGTCCATGGCAGAAAAGCTCAACCTTTGAGAAGTCACTATCACCATGTGCAACCATTCTACATACCACCAGTTTCTCCCTCATTTCGAAAAATGTCAAAAAAAAAAAAAAATCAATTACGAACAAAAAACTCTTTTATAACAATGAATGGAACATGAAAATAGTCAAAGTCACAGGTATGTTACCTACGAGCTCTAACTCTAAAGTTTCATCAAGATCTTTTTTATGGAAGGTTGATTCAAGAGTTTTTACACCCAATGCACTCAAATCCTCATCCTTTTATGCCACAAAAGACATACTCAAAAAATCAACACAGTGGATTGCAGCAACACAAGATGTTGCAACAATTATATTTATAGACGACAATGATGCAAATTTCATAACTGTAATAACCCCGCTTTTCTTCAGAGCAATTATTCAGCACTGATAACAAACTCTACATTGGAAGAAAAAATTACAGTATTATATAATTTTTGTTAATAAATATTCAACCATAGTTTGGGGTTTATTCTTTTCCTTCCATGGCAACAGTCTGGGATATTGAAGCATTAAACTCAAAAGAACAAAAATCAGAAAGAAACACCTCATATGAATTGGCTCACCCTCACTTATATTCTTCATGGCTTTATATTTTCAAAAGAACAAAACTCATAAGGAAACGCCTCATATGAATTACCTCAGCCTTACTTGTATTGTTCATGGTTTTATTTTCATTTATTTTTATTTTTCCTACTAAAAATCAGTAAAAAGATGTGTATAATAAACACCTCACAAAGATGTCATACATGATCCTACCTGTTCCAAGCTGTTGTAATTATCTGCTATCCTTGAATACCTCCTCTCCAACTTTCGCTGAGGATGGGGTGCAAAACCACCATGATCTTGACGCGGCGGAGCGTAGTGC
Source organism: Pachysandra terminalis (assembly GCA_031762675.1). Taxonomy (NCBI): domain Eukaryota; kingdom Viridiplantae; phylum Streptophyta; class Magnoliopsida; order Buxales; family Buxaceae; genus Pachysandra; species Pachysandra terminalis. The sequence continues at coordinate 14,603,014 of JAUPMG010000017.1, read as the reverse complement.
TGTTCTGGTGCATAACTCTGCTGAGGTACTACATAGTTAGGTGCATAATTCTGCTGGGGCGGTTGAGCATACGGAGTCTGAGGATAGCTGTGATAATTCCCCGAAGAAGAACCAGACCCAAACGAAGGAGCCTCTCTCCAACTTGTCCCTTTGGAACTTCTACCCCCCATCAACAACTTAATAATCTACAGACTCCCCAATATCTAATAAATTCGACTTCTCTCCGCAGAAAATCACACAAATGCAACTAAACCAGTCAAAAGCACCACCTACAAAGAAAAACAAAAGCACCCATCAGAACCCTAGCGAAAACATAGAAGAAGAAAGCTCTAATTCAGTAACGTGGCCTAATTTCAACTTCAAATTACCACCAAATTTCCCGAATCTGATAAGGAATAGCTAAGGAAACAATGTTTCTCAACCCAATTAATGCAGAGACTGAAAAAAAAGAAAGAAATTTAAGGGCTGGACGTTTATGGATTGTACAAGTGCGAATTCGCGGAAAAACAGCAAGTTTCTTCATAATCTGAATCAAAGACCGAGGAAGCGGCTAGCGACGACCGATTAAACGATATGCGACGCCGCCGACCTATTAATATCTTCTAGAAACGTTTACTTGTACATTTCTTCCACCTATAAATATAATCCAACAAACAGTCGAAAAGACTAAAAAAAGAAATATGTAAACAGTGACAAATGGAAAGTTAAGAGACCTACACACAACAGCGACAAACCTACATGCGTTTACTACGATCCAAATCGACAAATGGAATATAAATCTTAAACGCAACCTAACGTGCAAGAAAACCAGATAAGGTCAACAAAGTAAAATCTCTTCCCCATTCTGATAAAACCCTAATCTTCCAAACCCAGCACTAATCCAATAGAATAACTTGATTTAGAAACGAAATCCCGAACACTTATACTCAAAACCCGCAACATTCTAACCAAAAAAACAAAACCTAGTTCCTGAATTTCACAGTAAGTTCATCAGAACGAACTAAATCGAACGGAGAAATCTTCATATCTAAACAGAAATCTCTCTCCAACACGAATTTCTTTCAAGAGAGATATAACATTGTCTTACCTTGAGAAGAACAACTGAGCTTCTGCTGCATTTTATTCCAATGTGTCCGTTTCAACTCTTCTATCCGTTCTAGGTTTTGTTCGCGAACACTCTGAAGATAGCTTCGATTCAATGGCGGTTCAGAAGTTTTTCTGGCTATCGCAGATGAGGAGGCTAAATTTACGAAAGACGCAAAAGTGAATTTCCTTTTTCTGTTCAAAAAACGTTGGCTCGCGGAAGCTTCCCAAAAGAAAGAAAGAAATGGCATAAAAAAAAGTTAGGCTTTCTGAATCCGTTTTGAACTTAGTGGATGCCCATCACAAAAAAAGAGACACGTGGTTTGGTTCTTTGAGACACGTTACATGTGACGCCGGGGAGACCTAAGGTCAGCATTTTTATTATTCCGCAGAGTTAGTCTAGATAGTGAATGGTTGTGATCAGATGAGGAATGGACAGAAGGGGATTTTTGAAGGTTGGTAAAAATTAGAAGTCAAAAATCATGGAAATAAGAAGATCTTAAACGTTGATTTATAAACTGTTTATTCTTTTTCCACACTCCAGAGTCGTTCGTTTCAACATAATAAAAAGAATCCAAACGTCTCTTCGGCTGAATTAGTGGTTTGTGACTTCAATCATTGAAGTTGGACATGGGATGTCGTCCACTTTAAGCACCATTAACCTTTAAGTGGCATTATTAAAGGGGATGAAGATACATGGGTGGACCAGTTACTTGAAACTTGAAACAAAAAAAATAAAAAATGAAAGACTGGTGAGACCTATATAGGTCTTGGGCTATCATATTATGACACGTGGATATAGTAGTTGGAAGTCTTATCCAATTGGTTTTTTTATTTTTTATTTTATTTATTTTATTTGCATTTGTTCTCTGCCGCAGCAGCACCCGTACTCCTTCTTTCATTCCTTCTTCTTCCTATTTTTCTCTTTTTCTCCTTCTCTCTCTTTCACCCTCTTTGCGTGTTTTTTTTTTTGTTTTGCACAAGAAGAGAAATATGGAAGACAGATGAAGGAAGAGGAAAACAGAGAAGAGGATGCTGTCACGGCGGTGGGCGGTAGAGAAAAAAAAAATAAGAAGAAGAAGAGCAGAGGAGAGAGGGGGTCTTGTCGCAACAGCAACAGCGACGGTAGGGTGCTAGAAAGAAAAAAAAAAAAGAAAAACAGAAGAAGAAGAAGAAGGAGAGAGAGAGAGAGAGAGAGAGAGAGCAACTGCTGCGGTAATGGCCACAGTAGCCAATCTATGGAGAGAGAGAGAGAGAGAGAGAGATGTAAAAAGGAGGAAGGGGTGGGGCTGTGGGAAAGGAGAAAAGGAAGGGAGAGAAGGGGAAGAAGAAGAAGGAAGGAAGAAGGGGAAAGAAAAAGAGAGCAGAGGAGAGAGGGGTCCGTGACAAAGATCGCGGTGGTGGGTGACAGAAAAGAGAAGGAAAAAAGAGTAGTCTTTAAATTGTATACATCCCCGTAGGTGATGCTTTCATTTGGTAAATACATTTATTTAAGTACTTATGAAAGTTTAGGAGTACATTAGGTATTATAAAAATATTATTAAAGTTTAGAGATAACATTTATTTAAGTGGTTATAAAAGTTTAGGGGTAAAATAGGTATGATGAAAATATTATTAAAGTTTAGAAATAGCTTCCAACGTAAGTGATAAGGGAATGTGTTCTCAACAGCTTCTCTTTACGGATAGCCTTCCTCTACTACTTATGGGTAAGCACTTACCAATTAGGTGTTACCAAATACACTTTTAATTTTAAAAAGTGTTTTAATAAGTTATAAGCCAGGCTAGGCTAAACGCAATCCAAGGTCCCTTCTATGTAGCTTCCAAACTCTAAAAGGGCTCTTACATAATGCTTGGATGTTTGGTGATACTTTTGAAAGCTGCTTCAAATGGAAGCGCTTCATTAGTAAGTTCATTTTGTTGAAACAGAATTAAGACTGTTTATAAAAATTTTGTTTGGAGGAATATATAAATTATCTTTTTATTTCTACTATACGATCCGAATCTTGAGGTTACAGTTGATTTGAAATCAATAAGAACGTGAGAGAATAAAGTGTCATGCAATTGTTATGGGTCTTACATTTGTGTGAAATTTTCTGTTGCTAGGCACTTTATTCCACGTCTCACATTCTAATTTCAAATCAACTAACACGTGATTATAACTTGAGAGAATTTTGTAGAAAGCCAACTATTATAAAAATTCTCAACAACTATTGTTTTTAGCCTATAGTTTTGATTAAAAGCGACTTTTTCATAAAGCTCTTCACATCAAAACCCTTCCATTTGTCGAAAGCTACGACAAACAGGTCCTAAGCATCATAAACATACCTTGTTTTTATTTTATTTTATTTTGTAAAGGGATAATCTTGTTGTCCACATAATCCTAGGTCACATGGATAATATTTCAACCAAATTCAAATCCTAATAATACTTTTGTATAATGTTTTATTGAAACTTTGAAATTGTATACAAGAAGGATATATTGAATTTAACTTCAGTTCACTTCAGTGTATATATTATTTTTTGTTTTTATTCATCACTAAATTCTTGAGTAGGAATCATTTTAGGTGCGACCAACGAAGGTTGGCCTGAGTGGAAGGGGCTCTGGTCGCTTAAGCAAGTGGTCTTGGGTACGAGCCCTTGTGGATGCAGCAAACTTTCTTGGGAGAGGTCCCCGCCTTGGCGCCTGGCCATACCTCTGCGGATTAGTCCTGGGCAAAAGCTTGGGGACACCTTGGGAAACTAAAAAACTAAAAAAAAATCATTTTAGGTGTACAAATTTTTTTTAATGTCATGCAACCTGCTCCTTGTCCTCCCAATCACTCTCTTCTCCTTCATCCTCTTCATCAAATCCACCTTCATTTCAGTCTTTGATAAACAAAATACTTGGCAGTTGAAGCAATTTCAATGGCTGACATGGTGGTTTATGGGAAAATTACAAGGTTTAAAGTCTCAGGATCCGGGACCGGACCAGTCCCGGCCAATCCCAGTCCGGACTGGTCTGTACAAAATGGATCGCCTAGTTTTATTTTTTTTAAAAAAAAATAAAAAATTGGATCAGCCAGACATTCGTCGGACCAACGGCACTGGTCGATACAAATCCAGTACAATTTTTTTTAATTTTTTTTTAAATAAAAATAAAAATAAAAAAATTGGATCGGCTAGACAAACGGCACTGATTAGTACCGGTTTGTACCAAACCGGTCCAGAGCGATACCGGTATGGACTGTTCAATTTATAAATTAACAAAAAAAAAAACATTGAATTGGTTGTACCATATTGTGAAGGTATTTCCATCAAGGCTGTAAGAGCAAATTCTGTCTGTTTTCTGGACAAGTCCACATTCTTGTACATAATTCTTGTAAAATTCACAAACTATACAAGACAAGGCAAAGAAATTATTCCCAACTTTAAGCATTTACACATAATAGAACCATAAAAATGGCATGCCACCAAAAAGGAAATAAATTCAAGTATCACTTACTACAACTTACCTGGAAATTGTCAAATCCCGGAACAAAGATATTATCACCGAATTGCCTTATCATGTCCCAAGTTGTAATGACCCAGAAAATTTCGAATTTTTACTGTAGGTAATTTAGTATTTTACCCCAACTCAGATAGGAACACTACTGTAAATGCCACCAGGATCGTGGTCTTGTATTGGAGGACTGCTAGTCTTCCAATTTGCTGTGGACTCAACACAACTTGTGGACGCTAGTTAGGCCCAAAGTAAGAGATAGACCATTTAGACCTATTTGGCTGGACAACCCAAACCTGAGCCCATGAGACACAACCTAACCCTATGTTGGGAATATATATTGATCTCTTTAGACTTTTGAGCATTGAATGTTGCTAGAAAGTTGAGAGAATGGAGGCTAACCCTAAACCTGGAGCTAACCCTAAACCTGGAGTTAAGGAGGTGAATGGGAGCTGGTGAGGAAGCTACCATCATCAATGCAAGGTGAGTGGATCTCCAATACCTGGGTATTTAAGCAAAAACTCAAATGCTGGTTTATGTGTGCATATTCTTCATAAATGGTAATGATACTTGATTAGTTGAATATCTAATGACCTCAGAAATGTAATGCCTTGTAATGAGTATAAGATGTTGCTTATCTGGTGAGTTTAGTCCTTAAAAGAGGAGATTTGTTCTTGAATGCTCAGCATCATGATTTGTGCGCTACTAGGGATTTGAATGCCCAAATTTCTAAGTTTCATAATGTGCATCTTTAGTGTGAATTAATGTGTGGACTTAATTCTTATTATTGGTGTTTAGTTCCCATATTAAGCTTAATGAAAACCCCAAAGCCCCGTGACCCCTCGCGACTTAACGAAGTAAAGAAAAAACCCAGAAATCGCGTCCGTCGGTGGATGGTCGGTCTGCCAACGCATCCGCCGACAGGGTGCTAAAATAAAGAACACAGTCTGTCGGTAGATGGTCGGTCCGCTGACACGTCTGCCGACAGTAACCCAAATGGAGACCAGGCTCGTCGGTGAATGGTCGGTCCGCCGACGCATCTGCTAATGACATCTGTCGGTGAATCCTCGGTTCGTCGAGGAAACTGCCGACCAAGACCTTGTTGGAAGAAACTTCGACCCCTCGGTGAATGGTCGGTCAGCCAACGCATCCGCCGATGACATCCGTCGGTGGCTCTTCGGTTCGCCGAAGGAACCGCCAGCGAGAACTTATCTGGAGAAAGGATGGACCCATCGGTGGGTGGTCGGTCCACCGATACATCCACCGACGAAACTCGTCGGGGATCCTCAGTCCGCCGAGGAACCCGCTGACAAGAGCCCCTTGTTTAAATACCTCACTGTCGGTGGATCCTTCGGTCCACCGATGGACCCACCGAAGGGGATTCCTTTCGGCTTGCCAGTGTATAATTGAGGGTAAGGGGTGCACCACCCCATGGATCCAGACCATTGACCTACTCCTGATCATAAGTAGAGAACCGAGTAACTACGGATGATAAGTATAAGCATGTGAATTGTTTGGACCACTCTATTAATTTATTGAATTTTAATTGCTATTTTGTGTATGAATCATATGAATGCAAGCAAGCAATGTTGCATGTGAAGTATGTGGTTGATTATGGTACAATCAAGGAGTTTGTGTATTTCTCGTGACTGGTTCAACATGGAGATGCAAATCCATTAATGTGATGAAGTGATTGCTTGTGAGTGCTTTTGCAATGAATGGTTTTCTACTTGCTACATTAGCTAAATATAAGTGAATAGTAATACGGAGACCTTGCATACCGAATCCACGGTCAGGATGACCATTGAGCACTACTCGGAAGGACTAATATGGTTTAATTAATGTGTATGGATACGCCGGATGGGCATGACCAGGGTGAGGACCAAAGCTGTCCAATAGGTCCAGACGTTTAATCGTCTATTGTTTAGATGTTTGGTGTTATGAACTGGGATGTGTGTCACGGAGGGAATTCATGATGTATTCCATGATGCCCTTGAACCCCCCATGCTTGGAAGCGGGGTTCCCGATAAAAATAAATGTGGGGCATGACTTCCCTATGGGTTGTAAGTCCCTAAAACTGTGTTGTACATATAGAATCCACTGGTGGTCTTAGTCCAAATGGTTGCATGTAATCTTGTGAGATGCATGGTGGCACAGTTGGGATCGTGCGTGCACATCCAGTGATCATGACAGAAACATTGGCATGCATATCATGTGATTGCGAATGATTTGTGATTGCGGTTAAGGAAACTAGATTTCCTTACGAATGAGCATGAAGCATCTTGCATTGTGTAGCTACGTATGTATGAGAGGACTGGTAGGTATAGTACTCAGACATGTGAGGTTGGAAGAGAGAACTGCATTTTTGTGATAATTGTTGTTGACTATTATAATGTGCTACTCGGTAAATTATAGGTAAGTACGTGTTGTTAGTTTAACTTATCCTTTAGTGTATAGATGAGTCAATGGCAAGGTTTACGATGTCGATGTCGCCAGGTGACATCTGGCGACATCGACGACATGGTGTAAAAAATAGGAAATGTCAGAAAAATGTCGAAAAATGTGAGGAAACCATGGGTTTTTGATGAAATTTTGATCCCAAACTTTTAACATGTCTAATTAAAGCCTAAATGCATCCAAATACATCAAATTAAACATGTCTAATTATCCTTGTTCGCCAAAAGTGTCCTCCCTGCCTTTACAAAGGCACTGCCGTTATCCGTCACAACCTGTACCACATTTTTCGGCCCACCCTCATTGATGACTTCAATCAACAATGATGTGATGTAATCTGCATCATTTATCTTGTCAGAAACATCTACAGACTTTAAGAATACGGCTCGTCCTCGACAATAGACTATGAAATTTATAATAAACAGTTTTGTGGGGCCTGTCCACCCATCACATATAACAATGATGCCATAGTCCTCCCAATGAGGCCTCAATGTATCAATTTAGTCTTGGAACTCTGCCTCCTCCTGGTCTAAGTATTTCCCCAAAATCTCTCGTGGGGTGGGGGTAACACTCCTCTCCCAGACCCTTGTATGACGTCAACCATATTCTTGAAGTATGGCGAGTCAGCTGAATTAGCGAGGATGTAATTGAAGATAAAGAATTTGAAAATAAACTTACCCCATCTTATCTCTTACATGTCCTCCACTTCAAATATCCTTAAGGCGCTTTTGCCTTGAATCAGATGACTTCTAGAGAGAAGGATCTATAAGTGGAGCAGGCATCTTACGCTTAACACTCTTACTTCTCTAGAATGACAGTGCTAAACGTCTTCTAGATGTAGTACCAGTAGGTTCAGTACCCTCTCCTGGCTCAAATGGCGCAGCCGTGACGGCTCAGACCCTGATGCCTCAACCCCTGATGGCCTAGCCCCTGATGACACAGCCCCTAAAGGTCCAGCCCCATAAGCCCGTTGCTTGCTCACTCCCAAGTGCAGGAGTTCGAAGAAATATAATTCTCGGGAGTCCGAGGTCGAATCACAGAGAGCATGGAATTCAAGACAAAAGAGTGTTAAGAACAATAAAAAGAGTGAAAATTACTGGTAATTAAAAGAAATAATTAATGAATAAATAAAAGTAAATAAAAAGGTTTTAAAATTAATGGTGAGAATGCCCAGGCATCGGGACAGTTCCTTGAGCCAGTATGAAATTCATTGTAACTCGGACATATTATATGCTTAATTTCTATTAAAACATTTGATTCGGTTGAACTAAAATAATTCAGGAACCCTTCGTAACCGTAGTTCACGACATGGCTAGAATACTTTTAGAAAAACCCATTCAATCTAATTCTAGAATCCTATTAGAAACCATGAGAAATTCTTCTTAATGATAATAAAAATATGATTGAACTCATAAAAAGAATGAATAACTCATACAACACAAGGAATCAAAATAGATTAACAATCAAAACATATTTTCATTAAAAATAAAGAATTACAATAAAATCATACCAATTTAAAGGGACTTCATCCCTAGCCTTTGCAGAGAATTAGACTTCCACAGAGAAAATTGCAGAAAAATTGTAAAGAAAATTACAGCTGAAATAGGGGAGGAGATAGGATCCCAGAAGCTTGTGAAGCTCTTCAATTTATAGAGTTTCAAGGCTCAAAGGCTTCCTTGATAAAACTTGATCTGAATCGTTCACTTCATACCCAAAGATGCACGATCCAGCCTTCCTCTTCATGCCAAAAACGCACCAAACAACACTTAGTATTTCCTTGTTTATTTGGTTGTTGAAGACTTCTTCCTATATTCAGGTTACTCCTTCTCACGTGAACAACAGATTGCCAATTTTTCCTTGCTTTCCAATTCTGGTTTTTGGTTCTTACTTTGTCTTCCAATTCTTGAAAATTCCTTCCTTCTAAGTCGGTTTCTTCCTTCTCAGTTCTTATGCCAAAAACACACTCTTGACACCAGAACGCACCTCAACTTCTAACCAAATCAGTTTTGGATTCTTGACTTCTAGTTTGTTGTCTTCTTCCAATTCAGCTACCAACAACCTCTTTCCTAATTGATTCCTCTTCATCAGATTCGTTTCCGGCTGCCTCTGTTATTTCCAAAACACTTGAGCAAAATCTGTTTTGGTTCTTGCTAATTCGGTTGTTTCCTAATTCGGTTTGATTGATTTTCTTTCTTGGTTGCTAATTTGATTTCCAACCATTCTTCTAATTTCGGTACCTGATTTATTTTCTTCTAAGACGAACCAATTTGATTTAGTTCTTTCCACTTTGGTTACTCTGTTTTTTTTTTGAAACGTGATCTTATGTTGCTAGTTCAGTGGTTGAAGACAATTAGTTTCTAAAATTACTCTTTCTCCCCAAAATAACAATTAATTCTTTGCCTCTTTCTAAAACAATTTTAATCCTTTCATCTCTCTCCCCCACTAACTAATCCTTTACAAATCAGCCCATTTTCTTAGGAAAATAACAAAAACAACACCTTTAACCATTTAGTTCATAATGATTGGGCTGAACCGATTTGATTAGCGGGTTAGAGTCGAACCGGCTTGATTGGCTTGAGTTGGAACTCGGTCGGCGGATCCAAATCGAGTTAACTCGCCTTTGATGAGTTGGGCTGAATCGGCTCGGGTAACTTTAGTCAGATCGGGTCGGATTCCATTTCTAGTTTTGATCTTATTTCTTTTGAGCTAAATTCGACCAACCTAATCTGACCCGTCCGATTTTATCCGGTCTGACCTGAGTCTGCAATCCCTTGACCAAGATTGGTCTCCAAAATTGTTTCTGCAATAATAAATTAAACATAATTAAGACATTTAAAATATAGAGCAATAGTAATAAATAATTGCTAAATTATGTGTAAAATGAAGAGTTTAATAAGAGAAAATACCAGATAAGTCATGCAATTAAGGGTATAATATGTGGTATTTCATGA
>JAUPMG010000017.1:14565623-14581428 GCA_031762675.1 Pachysandra terminalis | reverse complement strand
CGATGTCAAAACACAACCTTAGTTTGTGAGAAAATGAATGATCAAAAGGGCTAACTTTTTTTTTTCTTTCAAGATTAATCCGCAAACGCAGTCAGATGCGAGAAAGTGAACTTTCTTTCATTCTCTCACATTTTCGCGATGTCAAAACACAACCTTAGTTTGTGAGAAAATGAATGATCAAAAGGGCTAACTTTTTTTTTCTTTCAAGATTAGTCTGCAAACGGATTCAGAATGCTAGAAAGTGAACTTTCTTCATTCTCTCACGTTTGCGCGATGTCAAAACACAACCTTAGTTTGTGAGAAAATGAATGATCAAAAGGGCTAACTTTTTTTTTTCTTTCAAGATTAGTCTGAATATGAATCGTGAGAAAAGTTTTTTATTGTATTCTTTCCACGTTGCTCTAATTTACAAGGGTTGACATTAGAGGTGCAACTCAATTCGATTTGGTTTGGGTTGACATCAACTCAAGACTAAACCGATATTGGTGAAGGTTAACTTAAAACCGAACTGGACCGAATTGAGAACTGAACTTCCCAACCCAACCCAATATATATATATATGTAGAATATAATTCGGTTTTATAATTTCAAAACCAAAACTGAACCCAAAATCTAGAAATCCAACCCAAACCAAACCAAAGTTGATTTGGATCAGTTTAGTTTTGGGTTTAATCGACCCAAGTTGCACCCCTAATGGACTTAACATAGATATGGCTTATGCACTATACGTACAATATTCTATTTTACTTCTCCATTGCTCTAGCCTTTAGTAACTGAGCTCTATCATATAAGAGACGAAAGGAAGAGGAAAAGTGGGAAAGAAAATATTCTATCCCTTACGTATGTATATATGTGTGCATATATATATATATATATATATATATATAAATATATGTATACATAGTTGGTATATAATTTTTAGGTATACCAAGTAAAATGTATAGTATAAAAACTTGACGGGTCAAAGGGGCTAACCCACCCGACCCCGTTTATTTGCGGGTTGAAAATCCTCAATCCAAACCCGATCCACAGGTTGAAAACTTAAACCCAAACCCGCTAAAACCCGGGCAAGTTGACGGGTTAGGTTGAAAATTGCCAACTCTACGTGCCACTTGCTAGTAGTCTTAATAAAATTATCACTCAAGTGAATAAACTGATTTCCGTAAAAGCAATATGTAGAAATTGCTTCTCATACATGTTTACCAAATGCTTAATGTGCATGGTTAAAGCACTTCTAAGTTCAAGAATCACTTCCAAGACACAAAAAAAGCAATGCTAAACATGCAACGGGCCCGGTCCAACCCGACCTTCAGGCTCAAAGGTATAAGCCCTGAGTTCGATGTATTTAAAATGCATCAAGCCCGAGTCCGATTCAGTCTGGCCCTTCAAATTCAAATGGTTTTACTTTTTAAAATTAAAAAATTATAAATTACAAAGATATTTCATAAATATTTATAAAAAAAACTAATTTTTTTGAGATTTATAATATATTAACCTATAAAATATACGACTATGTAATGAAAGGAAGAAATTTGTATTAATAATATAATATTTATATGTATGCGATATAGAAAATAGTAAGTATGTATAGGTCGGATCGGGCAGGGCCAATCTAACATAAACTCAAGCCCGACCCGAAAACCATCCGGACCTTATATTTTAGCCCGGCCATTCTTGTGGGCCACCTACCATTGCATAAGCCCGTTCAATCATAGGGGCGAACTGATCGGTGACATGTCCCACTAGATAACAAAACCTGGTGACACGGACAAGAAAACCTTTTGATAAAAAAAAATGTTTTTCAAATTAATCAAAACTCATACACGTGTACAACACGTGCTTGAGCTAGTCTATCGAAGATTTATTATATCCTGTGAACAAAAGGTCGTGAGGGTAAGTCATTCCGCTCGAAAGATCTTTTGAAAACCTCTTTAGCTTCTTCCCTTCTTTGATTTGATCCTTCAACTTGAGTTTCCAACAATGGGTTCTCTGGCATCTCCATCTCTAAGTAATTTGGGCTTTTCGCATTGCAATATCCAGAAAGAACAGAGCAAGAGATTATTGGGAAGAATCGATTACTTCCACTTTTCAAAACCATCCTCTCTGAAACCAATGCCCATACCCTCTCACAGAACCCAGTACAATGTATATATCCTTTCCAATTTCCCGAAATTCTTTGGGTTTTTTTCTGAATTAATTTTGTTTTCTTCATTTCCTGAATGGTTTTCTGTGATTCAGAGTCGGAGCATTCGAATGCAAGCGGATGGAGAAGATGACCCAGCAAAGCAGATGAAGGAGATGGCGGCAGCCAGGAAGAGATGGGAAGCTCTGGTATTTGACATCATCCCATGTTAAGAGATTGTTTGCTTTTGGTAATCGACTTTCTAGCTATTAGATAGTGAGGAATTTTAAACTCTTTGTTCTTTAAACTCATTCTGATATGACTTGGCGTTTCTTGTGAATTTAAGATCTTAAACGAATTGAATTTGTAATAGCTAGAGATTGTCTACTGGGAAATTTGATGTCTGCAACCGCGTTTAAATTGAAACTCCACTTCACAGGTTCATGCATTCAAACATGTTGTGGTCGTAGTTTGCAGCATTGCTAATGTTCATATATGTATATATTGGGTGGCTCATGTTCACTAGTCTCTAGATCAAAGGGGGAGGGACCTGAGGGCCCCATGGGGCCGAGCAATCCAGGTCACGGGTAACTCGTTGTGTGGGTCAGTACCATGGGGTTAGGGGGTGTGAGGGGTGGAGGCCCTGGCGGTACAGTAAGGGCACATTTAGAATATTGTTGTTTATATCAACGGTTGTGGTAATCTTGATGAGCAAGCTAGTTGCTAATTGTATTTTTGGAGAAAAATCCAGTAGGGAATAGAAGAGATAATATCTAAGGAAAAAGATGTAAGAACTAGAGGATTTAAAATCAATTATATGCTGTATATGTACGTAAAATGTCTATAAATCCTCTCACTACTATGCCCTAATTGTAGTGCAACTTAAGCTACATAATAGTTTTAAATTTTATTGTTGTGATACATCTTGAATTCAGATGCATTACAGAGTTGCAACTTGAAGTCTTGATTACAGACAGAAACAGCAATTGAATGTATGCATTGTCGTCGAGTTTTGGGTTCGTGTTCTTTGAATTTCTCTTAGGGTTTATTTTGTGGATGTATCATATAACATATTAATTAACCTTATTTGTGGTGCTTTTTGTATGTGATCTCTTATTGGCATGGTTTAAAATCTTGATTGTGGATTGAGTTTTTGACCAATGGGTATCTTCACCTATCAGCCGAGACAGGAAAAAAATAAGTGCATTAGCGAGTATCAACAATATAGATTCAGGTTTTGGATTGGTCTGTACAGAAACTGAAATGTCGTTCAATATGTTTAGGTTCTGGCCAATACTAAAATATACTTATTGGGATTAGAGTATGAAAAGAAAATAATTGTGGTTTTTTATTTACTTTTGTAAAGATTGGGCTCGTAGGGTTGCGAGAGTATTTTCTGTTGGCTCTTTAGGAGAGTTGGCTTTTATGAATTTGGGACTGATGCATTGAATAGTATGCTTCTTTTAGGTTGATTTGTTTGTTACTCACCACCATTATAACGGAATCTGAATTGGATCATCTTCACCTGTGGACACAAACCTTTGTGGATGAACCACATAAATTCTTGTCTGTGTTATTTGTTTTTTGTGTAACATGTGGTCCACGATTGCAACAGTTTGCATTTAGTATCAAAATGTCTTCAGATCATGAAAAAGGTGCCTTTCAGATTCTATACCCTTCTGGTTTATTATATTACTTTCTTTTAGCCGATTTGTGTAGATAAGGGAAGAAAAAGTGAAGGTTCTTACACCAAAGGAAGCTGGGTATGCCATTCAACTCTCTAATAAGACTCTGCTGGATGTTCGCCCCTCTTTAGAATACAAAAAGGTAAATTTTCTGTTTAAATTCAAATTTTCCACATAAATGATAGAAGTCTAACGCAAGAAACTTGGCGACCAGACTCATGTTCAGAAGCTGGACCAATACTCGAGGCTTGTTAGAAGATAATAAGTTTTTTTTTTACTAGGAGTTTATTGTTTTGCATCCCTTCATGGACGAGTTAAGTAAAGAATGCAATTAGTTTTGATGTTTCTTCCTTTTCTAGTCTAATTTGAAGTAGATTCCAATTCAAAGGGCATTTAATGTTCTTTGTTCAAGTTAATGGAAGACTGATTATTTAGCCTTGAGTTGTGTGTTAGAAGGTGAGGCTCCTGCTCTTCCCTGGTGGTGGTGGGAATCCATCATCAACTGAGGTCTAAGAGTGATAAGTCTCAACTTGAGTATTTTAAGCGTGTCAGTAACACTCTGTTGCTTATCTAGTTTCCATTTTATCCTCTTTCTTATTTGATTTCTTTATTTTTATAGCCATTAAAAAAGCGTCAAACACACACCCCGAAATTCAGCTTGTCAGATATCAAAGTCATACTTATCTTAATACCCTTATTACAGTTCTTTATCCCTATAAAGTAGTTTATTGTTTCTTTAGTGGCATGTTATATCTCTTTATGGAATAGGTACATGTTCTATCTTGCAAAGCTTAGAATATGATGGTGGTGGTATGGGTCTAGTCTTCATGTAGGGGTCTATTGATTTGTATTATGGTGTACCATCTCTTCATGTAATAGTATTTCTTGTAGACAGATGTGTCATATAGGTATATATATTTTTCTTTTTCGGCAGGCATGGGTTAAAGGCTCAACCTGGATTCCTATCTTCGATGTTGATCAGAGATTTGGTATTGGAACTGTTTCTAGAAAGTTCACGAATTTCATGATGGGTATGAAACTAACCTTGCTATCATATCTTTATAAGTGGTTTCAAGTTCCATGTTAACAAAAGAGCCATATCTTTATAACCCACATGGGTTATCTCAACTGGCAGGCTCTCCAGCTCAGGAAATGGAGGTCCCAGGTTCGAGTCTCCGGGATTACCTGATATGGTCCTTGTGGGTGGGGTCATGTATTTGGGGTTTACCCTGTCCCCACTAAGTGGGGTCGGCGGTTCCACGTCACCCCAAAAAAAGGACCCAGCAATTTTCTTCCTAGAAAACAAACAGTGGTGCAGTGATTCAGTTTGACCAATTTGACTTGAAATATGTATAAATTTGACTGTTTTTATGAAAAAAGAACACCATAATATTTTTTCTTTTTAATTTTTTTTCCAATATTTGGAGTTTTTCTGGGTTTTGGTAGAAAGTTTATTTTCCTTAATAAATATATCGTGTTTGTGTAGGAGGTTGGTGGAGTGGTGTACCTACACTGTCATATGATAGGTATTTTATAAAGTTTTCTTGTTTCTGTACTTGTTTTCTAGTGCCATTATCACAGTGTTTTGTGACCCATATGCATTGGCGTTTCTTGCAACAGCCAGTTTATATCCAAAGTTAAGGAGAACTTTCCGAAAGATACTGATCTAATTGTTGCATGCCAAAAGGGATTGAGGTGATTTATTATTTATTTATTTATTTTTTTCTAATTGACTGTATATCTCTTATCAGTTCTCGGTTTACTGTTCAAAATAATTGCTTTCAGTCAGTCGTAATCAAGCGAATCAGTTAATACATCCAAAATATACTTTTTTTAAGAAGGGTGTTCATGTAGTTTTATCCTGAAATGGTTTAGTCAACATTTGGTTGATGATGATGATTTATATGTATAATTACGATCTAGAGAACGACTATTCTTTTATTCAATGCCTCACTGAATCAAGGATCAGTTTGTGATCCTTCTAGGGCTTCATGCATTGACTGAAGCTAATTTAGTTCAGTTCAAGGGGGAAAAGATAGAAATAGAAGAGGAAATCTGGTAAAAAATTATTGTCGTCCAATTTTTCCTCAGATAATGTTGAATTATAACAACTCTATCTGGTGTTATAGATACCGGAGGCATCTGACCTTAAGACCCCCTCACGTTCTCATGCCACTACATGAGCCCCTGGCCCCTAAGTTATATCCGACATCTCTTCCATCTCTGACAAAGAGCAGTGTTGTCTCAATTTTAGAATCAAGTGAAGAAACTGTAATTTCCAGGATTTTGAAGCCATATCTGGTTCCTGAAACTTTGACTGATAGATGGAGCTTGGAAATTTTTGAGTAACATAGTCTGCGATGAGATCTCACAAGTATACCATGCATAAAAAGGGGGAAAAAAAAAACCAATGCTTACGCATTGGTTCAATGTATGCTTATGCTTCTCTATCATTCATGTCATAGAGACCGGATGCGGTTTTATATCTTGTGGCGCAATGCAATTCTTTTCTTGCTTCATGAAAACCACTTGCATCCTGCAGATCTCTTGCTGCTTGTGAGCAACTGTACAATGCAGGCTATAGAAACCTTTTCTGGGTTCAAGGCGGTCTAGAAGCTGCTGAAGATGAGGTAATTTATGTCATAGCCGAAGTTCAAAATTTTCTCGGCTTTCTGTCTTTTTTTTTTTTTGTTTTTTCACTTTCCTCCCCTCCCCCTTTTTTTGAACTTTTTTGTTTTGTTTGTTTGTTTGTCATCTAAATCAAAGCATGAGAATATCAAAGTGAGTTTTCTTTATGTTGGAGCAGGATCTTGAAAGGGAAGGCCCTCAGCCGTTCAAGTTTGCCGGTATTGGTGGGGTTTCTGAGTTCCTTGGGTAATCATACCTCGAGCCTGGTTCTTTTTTTATTTATTTATTTATTTTTATTTCTTACTTTAGAAATGTGTACGAAATACTATTATGATAGTATTGATGGGGATGTATGAGGTGAACTTCCTGTTGATCAGAAGTACATCCCACAAACTACATCATATGGTAAACATGCAAGATACTGGAACCTGATATGAATTAAAAAGTCCCACCTAGAAGTATACCAAAATCGGTTGGCTGATCATAAACTTCTGATCAGAAACCGTGTTTCGGATGGCCATGAAAAGAATAGCAAATGGTCTAAAAAATTATCTGTAGATTGGATTGAAATAATTGTTTGACTTAGTTTGAACTTGTTTGGATCCATCAACTGCTACCCCCTGCATGGCTGCATATGGGTGTCACATTTACAGCTATGCTTTCTATGGTTATTGTATTTACAGTCTATAACCTGGTGAAATTATGTGTAAGTTCTTCGGGTAAATTTCCTCGCTAACAATGAATTAAGCTTTTTGGCTTGGACCTGTCTTTGATCTTTATCATCTATATTGATAGTTTGGTGAATATTATTTCCCCAATTTATCATGGAGTTTTGATTATCCGAATTCTGTGATAGAAATTCAAAACCCTGATAGTCATCCACATTTGAAATTGCTTGTATTAAGCAGTTTGTTTATTGTCCATTCTCTTACTGTTGTCAGTTGGACCGACCAACAACGAGCTGCAGCTGCCAAAGAAGGTTGGGGTTACCGTTTAACATTCTCTGCTCGCTTGGTATGATTCTCACTATCATTTTGGGATGAGGCAAAATACCAATTGAATCATAACTGGAGTTATTATACACTCAGTAAGACTAATGTTCTATCCGATCTTCATCCCCACTTCACAGGTTGGAATTTTTCTCCTTGCAGATGCCTTGTTTATTGGGGCTGAACAAGCGGGTCGCTATCTTCAGGATTTAAGGTCCCACTGACACCAAGACCGAGGTTGAAGGTATTTTTAATGAAAACATCAGAGGTTGATACTTCTAAAAGTTTTAGGCTTATTGATAAGATAAATTTCCAATGATCGAGTTTTGGAAGTGAGTGTACTTCTTTTGTAAAGGTTTTTTGGAAACCGGTTGTAAATTTGAGTCCCTGCATACCATATCATTTCCATTCTTCTTTAGAATTATCACAGTTTCTTCGCATTTGCTATTATGGGTGTCCGCGTGCTAGATTTCCTTTTAAAGTTTTGTTCTATGACAATACTGATGCTTTTATTATTATATTTCTCCTTTCTTGCCTGTCAAGTACATGTTCCTATGAACTGGTTGACTAATTGCGACCCACGCATCTTAAACTCATGATTTAGTTGTATTTTTTGTTTTTATTTGTATTTTGTATTTAATTTTGTTTTTTGCTACATTTAGTTTTCTATTTTTGACAGTTTAATAGAGAAACATACAAAGCTTTCCAGGTTTCCAACCTATTAAAACACTTCATTTGACGCCTAAGAAACAAACTTTATAGCCAAATCTGCTACTTAAAGAATACATCTAATCTCATAAATTCAACTCCTGAAGTAATTAGAACGGAAATTTACTTGTTTGCTCTTGATTTGTAGTTGTTTTCTCAATCTTACAGTTACAAAAATCATAATATTTTATTTCTTCAATAGAGACCTCAAGCTAAATATACCTTTATACCAGAGTAGATTCTTTGGTAGAGATGTTGAACTGAAAGATTCAGTTGTGATGTTTGTGGCTTGTGATCATTACGAGATTTTGGAGGTGATGACTTCATTTCGATTTTTTCAAGTCCCCAAAACAACTGATACTGGCTTTCTGTGTGAGAATAATGTTTGTGGTTTTCTCTTCTGATTGTAAGGTATGATATGGAGGAATATAAATGAAGGAAGATTACTAGTTTACTACTACTATTATTATTATGATCATTATGTTGTTATGTGGAGACTGATGCTACTGAGGTAATCGGGAAGTACTGATGATCCAGCCACCACTGTCGCCGGTAGAGCTACGGGGTATTTATCATACTCTCGTGGCTGCTCTTTGTAACATGTTTTTCTGAGCTTTGGAGAATAGTAGGTATCCTATGAATTGTGACAAACACTTGAAGAATCGTACCAAAATTCTTAGTTTTGATACCTGGATGAAACTCCCAGTTACAGCTGTGAGGATTCAGAGCAAGAGCAAGCTCACCAGTTGCGATGAAAATACAAGAAGTCACAGGTCATCCTCCACAGATTCGCCTATTACATGCATAAATTGGGTTCAAATTCGAAGCACTAACAACAGTTGGGAGTTGCAACAAGTAGAAGAGGATATTTCCTATGAGTTGTAAGCTCGGTGGTTTCAGTCATGTCTAAATCCTTAGAGCTTGCTGCTCCTGGCAATTCCCAATTAAACTTGTACAATAGATTGGCTACCACAAGTTCATCAACGGTAACCGCAAATGTGCTTCCAGGACATCCCCTTCTACCTGCGCCGAACGGGATCAACTTGAAATCCTGTCCTTTGTAATCAATAGAGGTATTTAGGAACCTCTTGGCCTAAATTCCTCCGGTTCTTCCCATAAGTTAAGATCTCTTCCGATTGCGTAGTAATTAATGATAACTCTTGTTCCGGCTGGAATGTTATACCCCAGGATGTTTGTGTTCACTTGATTTTCGGGGAATCAGCAGTGGAACTGGGGGATGTAAACGCAGTGTCTTCTTAATCACTGCCTTCAAGTAGGGCATTTGTTCTACATCGTCCTCTGTAACATTCGATTTGCCTGCTGCGATCCCTTTTACCTCTTCTTGGACTTCTTTCATGACTTCTGGGTGCCTAATTAGCTGTCATTGCCCAGTCTAGTGCTGCATATGTGGTATCGGTTCCAGCTGCAAACATATCCTACAAGAAATTAAGAGTGGAAATTTAGGTTTAGATTCTACAAGAAGTGTATGTGGCTAATGCTACAAGGTCATCCGGTGGTATAGTAGGTGAATTGGTGAAGAGAGTGGGAGCGTCAATTTCAAAAATACTTTCAAAAATACCTTAAAGAGTTGAGAGGCTCTCAAAAAATACCTTAGAATTTCAAAAATACCTTAGGTGAAACATGCTTCGGCCTGCCGTACTGGATAGTGCCCTGTTGTGCCATGCGTGCCGTGGATTATGAACCCTAGGCCCGGCATGGCATAACAGGGCACGGCTTATCAGCCATGCCCAGGCCTAGGGCCGGCCTGAGTAGCCTGGTCCGTTGTTAACTCCTACCTGAATCCATCCAAGATCTGACTGGTTGGGTCACCCAGCCCATGAATGGCCCTATCTAGAACAACAAGGATGCCGACGGACTAGAAAAGGTGTTAACGGTCCTTACAGTACTAAACCCTTGATATCTTCTGTAGTAATAGGAAAACCAGTTGTGCAATCCATTTGAATCTCAAGCAAAATATCCAGTCTTTTCGGCTTTTGTTTTCATTGTCACCATCAACTTCTCTATTCCTGGGATGAGGATTGCAATGGTCTTCTACTACTTCGTCAAGAAAACAATCTATTTCTCCGAAAACTTTCTCCACTCTTGTGTTCAAACCATTAAGGTAATTCACCCAACCAAGCCAAGGTATGTAGTCCCCCACATCGAAAACGCTGAGCAGAGTCACAAACTCGCCCATAATCTTCTTGAACTTATTCCCTCCACCCGCTCGTGACCCTCCATTGTATTTCCTCCCAAAAGCAACTCTACATATTATATCGTTGGTGATTGAAACAAACAATTCACTCAAATCCACCAAACCCGACGACAAAGGAGAACAACATTGTTCGATCTTCTCGATCATCAAGGCTGTCTCTTCCTCGACGCATCTGTCTCCAGTATTCGCCGTAAGGCACAAAAGCCAAGTCCTTTGTTATAGAAGAGTCGCTTGGCGATCCTCAAGTTAGGTCTGTTGGAAAATACTAGGTCATGCGTTTTCATGATCTCTTGAGCTGCGTCGGCTTACGATACTACAAGGGTGGGATCCAAGCCAAGGTGCAGTAACATGAGGGGGCCATGGTGTTGAGCTAGTGACCGTAAAGTGCGGTGTGGGGATGATCCAAGTTGGTGGAGGTTGCTTTGAAGGGGATGGTGGTAGCTTGCACTTGCTGCTTTTAGGATTAATCATGAACCTGAAAATTAACGAGACATTGAAAAGGAAAAAGAGAAGAGATAGGATGAAAGGATGAAATAATAAGATCCTTTGATTGGCTCAAAAAAGTGCAGAAGAGGAGACATTTTCTCTTGAGAGAGTTGCAGATAATGTCTCTACAAGGTTTCTTCTATGGATTAGAAATAAAGTACTTCCGACTTATGTATAAACTCTCATGAATTTGTTTGAGCCACACGCGTCTCTTTCTTTTTGTCATCCCTTGTACTAGCAGTAAGGGATGACCAAAAAAAACATTTGTTTTTGAGCAAAAATTTGATTAAAATCATGTTGAGTAGGCTTGGGGAATTTTTGTTTTCCATTTTTAAGTTCTCATGATAAAGTTTGTTACGATAAAGACAGTGTTAAGCGTTAAGCGTGGTTTCAGGGATCGGATTGATCCTATCCGTACCTGGATCGGCCAAGACCAGTCCGATTTCAAACCACGATACAACTATTGTACCATGAGGCTTTGCATTTGACCAGTCCAACCGATACCAATACGGATCAGTCGATCGGTACAACCGGTCCAGTGACTGGTACAACCGGTCCAACCGATCCAATTTTTTTTTTTTTAATTTTTAAATGGAATAGTCCAACTGGTATTGACTTGGACAGGTCCCACCAATCCAACCAATCTAGTTTTTTCTTAATAAAAAGAAAACGGGCGATCCAATTTTTGTATGGGATTGGGATCCGTCGGGATCGTTCCGATCCCAATACTTTAAACCTTGGTGTAAAGTTGATATTGTTGATGCGAAAATTGAGCTGCTTGACCCGCTTTAAACCGCCAATAGGGATCGAGCTAGTTAAAGGGGCGTAAACGCATGTCGGTTACTTCCGCACTGTCCGGAGTTGGATAAGGTCTTGTCTGTGTACGTGAGGCATCCCAACCCTCTGCCTAAACCGTCAAGCGGCTGTTCGGACGGCGCTACGCTTATGCTCAACAAACGTAAAAAGGAAAAGAGAATATAAAAAGAGAGGGCTACCAATGTAAAAAGAAGGCGAGAACCAATATAGAGAAATACACAAAATTTTAACGTGATTCGGCACACCAAAGAGTTGTATAAGTATTGCTCGGTTAACTTGGAAAACACCAAGGCCATGACACAGTCTGTCCTGTCGCGTAAGCCATCTAGTGCCTGGTCCATGAGTTTCCACGTGTTGCTACAAAGAATTGACAAGTGTTAATGATTTTGAATCTATAATTAAACTCTTAATTATTAAACTCACTTTCTCATTCGCAGCTACAACACTGACCGACAAGCCATCCTTGTGAATCTGTCTTGCTGAAAAGCTCTACTGGTCCGGCGGGGTGTGGGAGGTGCTCTTAGCTTGCTATAGAGTTATAGGTTCTAGGCCTCCAGTTGAACAAGACATTCGAAAATCTGCTTAATTATTTCTTATAATCCATATTGATAATCCATATTGACCAGTAGAAATTTAGGAAAGTAGCAGTAAGACTAATATCCTTTCGCTGGTTCCTTCCCCTCTTTGAGCAAGTCCAGTACCCATTCTTTCATTCCGTGGAAGTGACCGAGAGTATCCAGCTTGCCTTCAGTGCATTCGAACCAAACTGTGCGAGAAAAAGGACAGTTAGTAAAAATTTGTTCAATGGATTCATTTTGATCACCACAAAGGGGGACATGCTTCAGGTGGGACCTGCAAACGAGAATGAAAGAGATCATTAGTTGTTAGGGCATTATGAGAGCACTTCCAATGGAAAAACTTCAATTTCTGGGGGCATGGTAAGTGCGAGAATTTAAGCCATGGATCTGAGGAGTTGAGAACAGTGTTACCATCCTTGAATAGCCAATATGCAGAGGCAACTAAGAAAACACCTGAATTTGTTGGGGGCCCATACCACCCGATCAGAGCTTGCAGCAGAATCAACATTTATTCTCACAATTCTGTCGGCAATTGGTTTCGGCCAAACCTAGTAAACTTTGTCGAAGCTCCAGTCACCAGTCATTGGGTCGATGAATTGCTCCGTAGTGTTGGTAGGGCACTGAAACTCCTCGATGTGTGTGTCATCATGCCATTGGATCAGGAGCTTCCAGAGGGAACATGGAATAGATTTTCCGTTGGCAACCATCCAGCCAAGACCCAACATAGCTTTACCTTTGATGTGATTCAGTTGTTTAATTCCACAAGCGGGAGTTAGATTCCTAGGTGAGGCAGTACAGAAATCTTGAGGTTTGAAAGTATTTAGCCTTAAAGAAAGAGGCCCAGAATTATCGTGGAGACTGAACAAGTATAATAAATGCGACAAAAGTATAAGAAATCACAAAGAACCTCTATAGGTTCGCTTATTATAATAAATGCGACAAAAATACAAGAAATCACAAGTAGTCCTCCACAGGTTCGCTTATTACATGCATAATTTTAATGTTGGAATGTCTGGCATAATTTGGGTTCAGATTCAAAGCACTAACAGCATTTGGGAGTTGCAACAATTAGAAGAGGATATTTCCTATGAATTGTAATCCCAGTGGTCTCAGTCATGTCTAAATCCTTAGAACTTGCTCCTCCAGGCAATCCCCAATTAAACTTATACAATAGATTGGCTAGCACAAGTTCATCAACGGCAACCGCAAATGCGATGCCTGGACATCCCCTCCTACCAGCGCCGAACGGGATGAACTGGAAATCATGCCCTTTGTAATCAATACAGCTATTCAGGAACCTCCTCGGTTGAAATTCCTCCGGTTCTTCCCAAAATGCAGAATCTCTTCCGATTGCCCAGTAATTAATGATAACTCTTGTTCCGGCTAGAATGTCATACCCCAGTATGTTTGTGTTCTTACTTGATTTTCGGGGAACCAACAATGGAATTGGAGGATGTAAACGCAGTGTCTCCTTGATCACTGCCTTCAGGTAGTGCATTCGTTCTATATCGTCCTCTGTAACATTAGATTTACCTGCAGCGATCCCTTTTACTTCCTTCTGGACTTCTTTCATAACTTCTGGGTGCCTAATGAGCTCTGTCATTGCCCATTCCATGACTGTATATGTGGTATCAGTTCCACCTGCAAACATATCCTACACGGAAGAGTGAAAATTTGGGTTTAGATTCAACAAGTGTATGTGGCTAATGCTATATGGTCAATCGATGGTACAGTAGGTGAAGTGGTGAACAAATTAGAGGATGCCGCCTTTTTTTTCGTGGTATATGACTTAGGACTAGACGGGCCAGACCGAGTTTATATATGATTGAGTGATCCCCCTTGATATTTTAGGGTGCCTTAAGAACCTTAGCTTGACCTATCCTATTGACATAAAATATGCCCAAACTAGCCTAGGGGTGTTCAATGTGCCGTGCTGGGTAGGCGCGGCATCGTAACAGTTGTGCCTGGACAACACGTGTGTTGCGGCATGCCAAAATTCTAGGATATGCCCTGGCGCAACAAGCATGCACGAAAGCACGGCTGAGCCATGCGTTTCCTTGTCGTGCTTTGGCCTGGTAGTGCTAGGGGTGGCAATGGGTTGGGTGACCTGCCCGGCCCGATCAACCCAACCCTACGTTTGGGCGGGCTTGGGAAGGGTAAGTAGCCTGTAGGGGCAAGGCGGAGGAGCTGAAATTTAAGATCCGATTGGTTTTTCGGGCTAGGCTCAGTTTATGTTAGATTAGCCCAACCGTGCTCGAGGATGTGAATACTGACTTTCAGTAATCAATCTAGGTTGCAAGATCTTTTGATAAAGTTTTTTAGTCCCACGTCGGTTGAGGATCAAAAGATCCTCCAACCAATGCAATGTATATATACAAGTTAAATGTAAGACAAGTGAATCATGTTCTTCACGTGAATTACTCCAACACCTTTATCGTCTCCGACAATCCGATGGCTTAAGATGGTAGACCAGACCGGTTCTACTTTCGGCTAAAGATTGTACTTTTAAAATAGTAATAACTAATAAGCATGAGCGTGCTCGGGCTTGGGCAAATGATACTATGGATGGGCTTGGGCAAATATTGTTAAGTCCGAAGCTCAGATCGGGCCAAGCTCGAGCTAACACAATTGCACTTATATTTAGATTGTGGCCCGATCCGAATCCGACCTAACTCGGCCCGTTGCCACTCCTAATGTCCATGCAGTGTCGTGTTGTGGACCATGAATCCTAGGCCCAACACTGAACCCTAGGCTTGGCACAGCATGACACAGCATGGCTTACGAGTTATGAGCCTTCCCATGCCCAACATGTTGGACTGAGATGTGAGTAACCTAGCTCGTTGTTAACTCTTACCCAAACCCATCCAAGATCGGGTTGGGCAGGTCATCTGGCCCGTGAACGACCCTATCTAAAACGGATGAGGATCTTCTATGATCTGAATCACACGAAACCTCCTATGAAGCTCATAGGTGGTTGACACGTGCCCTAGGCGATCCCACCACTTTAACCAGCTTCTACCTGTTAAGATAGAAGCCAGTTAAAGTAGTGGGCCCCAGGTTCATCCTTTTTTAGGGTTTTAAAAATTGCAAGTCAGCCTCTTAATGAGGCCCATCTGTGGACACATGTCAACCTCTTTTGTGAGGTTTACAAGAGATTTCCTGTTATTCAGATCACAAAAAATCCGCACTCATTTAGAACCTGGAGCGGATCTGCTGTGGGATGATTTGCTGTGGGGTAGACACAGCCCCACAGCTGAAATCACCATGTTGCTCCTGCGGGCCCCACCATGAGGGGCAACATGGTAATTTCAGCTGTGGGGCTGTGTCTACCCCCACAGCAAATCACCCAACAGCAAATCCACTCCCGATAGAACCACATAGATGCCGACCGACTCGACGGTGTTACGATCCTTACCAATATTATACCCTTGATGTCTTCTGAAGTAATAGGAAAACCAGTTGTGTCATTCTTTTGAATCCCAAGCAAAATGTCCACAAAGGTTTTTCGGCATTCATTTTCATTGTCACCATCATCTTCTCTATCTCTGTGACGAAGACTGGTATGTTCTTCAAGTACT
>JAUPMG010000017.1:14547867-14565523 GCA_031762675.1 Pachysandra terminalis | reverse complement strand
CCCTGTATTCCAAGACCTCAAGGTTGGGTCTTGTGACTAGAAATGAGTGTGATGTAAATTTCACATCTAGGGAGGGACTGGCTGGAGTGAGTTGAAGGCATAGCTAACCCAATAGACTTTCTCTTTGCCTGAGGGCTCTGTGCCAAGGATAAGAAAAGATAAGAAAGGACCTTTGTGGTTTGGTCAAGCGATCATATTTCTTGTGAGATCCACAGGCGGCTACAAGTCTTGGTCTACGGACCACTGATCAGAAATAAGTGGGGGGATTGTGCCTCCTAGGTTGAAAACCCTTAAAACTACGTTGCACACGTAGAATAGCCATATTCTATATACCGTACATACGGGGGATGCATTTAGGTTGTTGGGACATCCTGGGGTGCATTCAGGTTTCTGGGCTACCCCGGATAGATGCTGGATCAGGAGGAAACATGTTACATTGACACTCTACCAGAGTTTGCATTTGCACATCATATTAGAATTGTGTGTTAGCTCACCTTGGTGAGGTTCTGTAATCTAGATGCATAGCATGCATATTTAAATAACTTACCTCATGCATTGCATTGGTTTGATTTCTCTTATGACTTGAATTGAAAGGCATGTGAACGTAAGAACTTTGGGATAAGCTTATATATTCCTGAAATTATAGTACTTACAAGCTTAAAGCTTATGCTTTTTAGCAAATCTTTTTCAGGATCATTAGCCGAGATTGTTACAAGAGAGGAAGAATTTGAAGACGAAGACGAGTTCTACTCATACGAGTAACTCAAATTGTAATGACTTGTTTAACTCTAATAAACTCTGATGTTTTGTTCTGGTCTGTTTTGGGATACCCGGAATGGTATGTAATGTAAATCTGATTTTGAACCTAGAACAGTATTGTAATTTTCGCTGCATAACTTATAATTAAGTATTGAAATACTTTTTTATTTTGTGAATGACAGTTTAAAACTGTTAGTACTATAAACTGTGAATTGACTGTCACTCTCCTTCTGAGGAAGTGAATGTCATAATCCGGACTCCTCTGAACCCTAAGTGGTCTCATGTGTCTGGGTTGTGACAGTTTTGTGAGTGGTGTTGGGAGTATCCACTGGAAGTCAATGTAATTGACTAAGTGTACCGGTGCATTCTTCCGTGTGGTGAAATTCCCTTAAAGAATAGTCTTATTGGTGTATTCTACAGTGAGGTGAAAGTCCCTTAGAGAATAAGAATTGTGGTATTCTACCCTGAAGTGCAAGTCCCATATTCTACCATGAGTG
This sequence comes from Pachysandra terminalis, assembly GCA_031762675.1. Lineage (NCBI taxonomy): Eukaryota > Viridiplantae > Streptophyta > Magnoliopsida > Buxales > Buxaceae > Pachysandra > Pachysandra terminalis. The sequence goes on along the minus strand of JAUPMG010000017.1, from coordinate 14,564,267 downwards.
CAAGCCCCTTAAAGAATATGTTGAATGTTGACTAAGCATGTGATTGGGCTAAGCATAATTACCCCTACATTGCATATACCTCATCGTGTACATTTCATTGTGCAACTTGCATCAGACCATACTCATTAATCATTGTGTATGTTTGACTTAAAGTGAACGTTTGTAAGTACTTCCATTGATTGATTGTTTGTGTTGTATTTGTGTTTGGATTGTGAACTGTGTTTTGTGGCATGGTGGGACCATGTGGATTAATTGTTAAGGCATGATGAGATCATGTGGACTATATGTGAGGCATGGTGGGACCATGTGGCTTACTTGTTATGCATAGCAGGACTATGTGGTTTAATTGTTTGTGCATGATCGGATCATGTAGATTGTATGTTATGTATAATGGGACTATGTGGTTTAATTGTTTTTGCATGATGGATCAAGTAGATTATGTTTTATTAATGCATAGTGGGACTATGTGGATTAGGTGTTCATGCATAATGGGATCATGTGGACTTATGGTTTATCATGGTGGGACCATGTGGATGAATTGTTATGATGTGATGTGATATGAATATATGTGTGATTTACAATTATAATGAGATTATATGATTGATAAACTTTAATGAAATGTAATGGGATTGCAACGTGCTATGTGATATACATATTGACTAGTATGTTTAATATGATAATAAGCGTGCTAATATAATGTGAATGATATATTATCTGTTGGGTGAAATTGCATGAATTAATCCGTGCTATTATGATTCTATGGAGATAGTTATTGTAATTTCTTTAGATTTCTCTACGAGACTCCGGCTGAACCTGTGTTGAAACAGGTAATCAGTTTGAATAGTGCATGGATTGGGAGATGGACAATTGCTAGATGACTTTGTTTTCATATGCTTAGTGAACAATGTGATGGATTTTATTCTTTTTATTATTAACTTTGGTGTGACCCAAGGGGGCTTTAAAGTTGTAATAGATTAGATGTTTATTTGATTTTGTGGGTTTGAGCTGAACTAATATTAGTTAAGTTAAAGGTTTTAAATTGTACATCCGCTGATTCATTATTTAAACTCTAATTAACCATGATAGTGGTTATGTGTTATAAATGGATATCCGCATCCACATGTTAGATCCGAAGGTTATTCCCTTGTGAATCCTCGAGGTCCTATATCTCGGATTTGGGGAGTGACATTTACTTTTTTAAAATTCATAGAAATAGTCTAAAAAAATTCTCTAAAAGAAATAAAACCAAATCCAAGTTTGCCAACTCATTTTTGAAGACAATAAGTATTCAAGAGAATCAACTCAAGAAAGTTTTATACTTCAAGCAACAAATAGGTACTTTTTATCTCACTAAGTTACTTTATGTTGTAGTGTTATTAATTTTAGCCTTCTTTTATACTTAATTTTTCTTATAATGTTAAGATGTTTTTAAATATCTGTAAACACAAATTTTGTCTATTGAAAATCAACGAACAACATCTGTAGATACGAAATCAATTTGTAGATATTTAAAAATAGGAGATCACAATCTATAGGGATTTTCTTTAGACAAAAAAATGTCTATTGATTCTTCTCTTCAGGATCTTCAAGGTAGTAGACCAGCAGTGCTTTAGAGTTTTTTCTCCTTGATCTTTCTTCCTTGAGTTTGATCATTTTCTAGGTTCTAGGGGGCAGAACTTCTTCTTCTTGGCTTAGCTTCTATCCCCTGCCCTCTTTTTGGAATGAGGGAAGACCCCTCTATTTATAGATGTAGAAGGGATAGAATTGTATTTGATCTCTACCACTTGTAGAGAATTATCATCAATTTTTAGAGATAATTCTCTATTTACCAAGAATTATCTGGATTTAATAATAACTCTCCACTTATTAAGAATTATCAAGATTTAATAGATAATTCTTTGTGGGACCCATCAAGAGCAATTTATTAGTTCTTTTTCAAAGTCAAAGATTTCATATGGAGAATGATATATTTGTATTTTTAAGAAAGAAAGGGGAGGTATATGGGTATTATACCAAATCTTAAGGGAGGCTTGTGAAATTTACCCTATATTTTATTCTCTTAGATTTAATATTGTTTTGTATGTTATAACAAATACATGCTTGAATCACAGAATACGTCATGTAAACTCACAAACCTTGTCCCACCCGTTTTTACATATTTTAGGAGAGACTTAGTAAGCTTGCAAACTGGTAATCATTGCCCCGGTGGCAAACCTTGCACTCCCGGAGTTAGTAAGCCTATGGTCGGACAACCATTGTCCTCAGTGTCAGCGCCCAATGCTCCACTCCAATAACAAACGACCCGAGAAGTATGAAGAGAAACCTATGTGTGGAGGTTGGCTTTCCGGTTTTGGGTAGATGCATATACACCTTAACCCCTCAGGTAGAATCCGGTTTAGGTTAGAATGCCGGTAATTTTAGGATACGTGTAATTGTTTTCGCTACTAAATGTGAACTAGTAATCAATAAAGTTCATAAATCATAGTTTACAATTGCAGACCAAATCACATACTTAAAATAATGATAAGGGAATCAATGAGTAATTAATTGGTTTAGACCGGATGAGATGGATGCCTAACATCTTTCATGTTCTCATAATCGAACCTCCGAACTCATTGATCTCTTGTTATACATATAGTGAAGTCATTAATTGTTATTTTATCATGTTATTAAATAAAAAATCATAATGTCTAATCACACTGATCATTGTTCCTTTGAATGCTTTCAACTCATAACTTATCGATCTAAAAACCCTAAACCACAATCAACCCTAAATCTTATCCACGTTACCACTTACTTATATAGTAGACAAGTTACGTGGCATGATATGATTCATGACTCAACAAAAACAACCTAGGGGTTAATATTGAAAACTATTTTGTTCCTTCCAAGTTTGATTGAAAGCTAAATAAATAATATTTATGCATCATGTCACTGAATCATATAAAAAATTTGTTTAAATATTCTTTGTTAATTAATCTTTTGTCTTTAACTTTAAACCATAGCCAATGTCATATAATTGGACTCGACTGTTTCCATATTTTATTTTTTCTGTTTTTTTGATGACCTACTCAGTTCCAAAATCCTTTTACATTGTTCAATATATCTTCATTATATTTAATATAATAAGAAAAATTACATTTTGATCTCTTGTAGTTTCTAACAATTGTAGTTAGATCTCTTGGGGTTTTTGAAACTACAATGACAACTTTTGTTGTATCCTGAAGCCAAAGGTCAACTAACAAAACTAATTATCTCTTAGAAAAGAATTGAATGACTTTTAAATAAAGTGAATAAATCTTAAGTCTAAAAGATTTCTCTTAATCTCTAGACTAAAGAGTCATCATGCTCTAACGTTACGCTTGAATCATTCATTAAAGAAAAAAGAGTCAATTACTCAAAAGAAGAATTAAGCGCTTGCTTTGGTGAAACCCTTCTTCGCCGTAACGGGGTTTTTCTGTTCTAATCTCCAAAATCAAAGGTCGGCGCAAGGCAACAAGAAAGCAAGTCCTCATCATAAGAAGAGCTCTTTTGTGCTTACTTTTACATAACTTTCCATAGACTAAGGTTTCGGTATTTGGGCATCTGTAGAATAGGTACACCAAATTCTTTCTTGTCCTAAATCAGGCAGTGGGAAATGTTCTCCCAAAAAAAACATATCAAACAATTGATGAAGTATGGTTTATAAAGAATATATCAATCAACGACTCGATGTTGTTATTTAACCGATACCTTTAGTCGATTTTTGATAAAAAGTTGATCATACCCTTTAATCGATTTTTAACAAAGACTGTCATTGTAATTTCAAAAATCTTAAGAAGTCTAATTGCAATTGTCAGGAACCTCAAGAGTTAAAAGTATATTTTTTCCTATTTAATATGATTTTTGATCAAATGACATCACACGTGAACATGACATGCCATGCATGATTAGTAGTGTATGTATCCCGAGATGACATGGCATTGACCGAGTCTACAGTCAATAGTAGTACCACCAATGACCAACCAACTCGGTTGGTGTACTAGAGAGAGAGTGGTTAATCACACCACATCACATCTTCTCTCTTCTCTCTCTTTGTTATCTTCTTTCCCTCAACGCCCTTTGAACGCGTCTTCTTTTCCTCCGGTTTCGTCATACTGCTCTTGCTTTCAAATTTCCGCTGCAATGCAAACCCTAATTCTTCTTCAGACTTAATCAAGCAGTTGTCTTCAAAAAAAATCCTTTTTGCGGGCTGTTTGGTTTGATTTATGCTCTTTAGGGTTTTACTGAGTCGTAGTTGTGTTTGATTTTTTCTCCTCTTTATTATCTGAAAGAGAGAGTCAAGGGTTTTAGGTGAGAATTCAGAGTTGTCTATTTATCATTAAAAAAAAACCCTAATTTCAAATCTATTCGATGGCCCTTCGTCGAAAAACCCTTCTATGGATTTCACCTTATTTTTGAACCCTAATTTCACGTCTTTGAGATGTTAGGGCAAGAAGAGAAAGTCCGGCGCGCCGGCGGAACTCGCAAACCCTTTCTACGATCGGTTTCGTGGTCTGATCGATCCCCTTCAAGCCCTAACCCTAAACCACAACAATCCAACAGCAAGGTACGATCTTGTCTACCTCCGCTTCAGCCTCTTTCCGTCTCTCGTAAGAACATCGAGGAATGGCCGAGAGCTGGGGCTGATGATCTTGGAGAATGGCCGCATCCTCCTACTCCCAGTACCAGGAAAGGAGGATTATCGATTAAACCCCTCGAGAATTCAAATTCTCAGCGACCACCACCACCACCGCCAAGAGACTTCCAGCTTAAGAAGGACAAGCTTGCTTTCTTCGATAAGGAATGCTCGAGGATTGCCGAGCATATATACTTGGGAAGCGATGCAGTCGCCAAGAACCGCGAAATTCTCCGGCAGAATGGTATAACTCATGTGCTCAATTGTGTTGGATTTGTCTGTCCTGAGTATTTTAAGAGTGATCTTGTGTACAAAACCCTTTGGCTGCAAGACAGCCCCACAGAGGATATCACCAGTATTCTCTATGATGTGTTTGATTACTTTGAAGATGTTAGGGAGCAGGGTGGGCGGGTTTTCGTCCACTGCTGCCAGGGCGTATCCCGGTCGACCTCTTTGGTCATTGCCTACCTCATGTGGAGGGACGGGCAGAGCTTCGAAGATGCGTTCCAGGGCGTAAAGGCTGCAAGAGGGGTGACTAACCCTAATATGGGTTTTGCTTGTCAACTACTGCAGTGCCAGAAACGTGTACACGCAGTGCCGATGAGTCCGAATTCTTTGCTTAGAATGTATCGGATGGCCCCTCACTCCCCGTATGACCCCCTCCACCTTGTTCCGAAAATGCTGAACCATCCAGGTGCATTAGGCCTTGATTCTCGAGGCACTTTTATCGTGCATGTGCCCTCGGCGATATATGTTTGGATTGGGAAGAATTGCAATCATGTTATGTCGAATAATGCAAGAATTGCTGCATTTCAGGTTGTCCGGTATGAGAGAGCAAAAGGTCCGATCGTGAGTATTGAAGAGGGGGAAGAACCGGATGAGTTCTGGGATGCTCTTACCAGTGGCCCGCTTTTTTCAGGTGATTGTGACAAATTGGGGAAGGAACCGGAGGAAGTTTCTGTTACTGGTATAGGTTGTTGGTCTACTGGAAAAGACCAGGTCACGGCTGCAATTGGTTTTGGGATTGGTAAAAAGAAGGTGGCTCAATACAATACAGATTTTGAAGTTTTCCGTAAGGCGCTCTCCGGTGGTGTTGTTCCTCCTTTTCCTCTGTCAGGAACTGGAATGGAGACACATCTTCCTGCTAGAGAAAATGGTTGGGGTAGACTGAGACGGAGATTTGCCAGTGGTATCATGAAAGAACTTGTCACGGCATCCAAGCTAACCGGTTATAATGCACAAGCCAATGATGTGTCAGATATGATGATAGCTACTTATAAAGAAGTGGAACGATCTGCTTCTCCCACAGAACCTATATTGTCACCAACCCTTCCTTGTGGTTCACCAGATTCCTTCTCTGTGTATTCAAATATCAGCTCAAAGGCCAGTTCCAAATCTACTTCACCCTCGCCTTCTCCCTCAGATTCTTCTAGTTGCTTTACTTTTTCGCCTGCTTCCTCTAACTGGTCCGACTTCTCTTTCTTATCTTCTCAACTTTCTCCTTCAACGTTGGAACCTACAGAGCCATTTAAGCTTGCTTCTATAGAGGAAAGAGATTGTTTACGATGTAAAGCAACCCCGCCATTAGCTACTAAACATGCCTTAAGGACAGAAAAAGCTTCTCTGCCATGTAAAGGGACTTCTCCTTCCCTTGCAGAGCGCAGAGGAAGTAATCCTCCATCTTTGCTTTTGTTTCCATCAACCAATGATTCATCTCGATTCAACAGGAAACTAGTAAGGTCATGGTCATTTTCTCTTACCAACGAAGATCTAATGATGGATGGTGAATTGAACCAGTTTGATTGTGAAGACTTTCTTCAACTAAGTAGAACAGAACCGACATCTGATACTGATATTAATATTGCTGGCAACGATTTACAATTTGTAACAGAAGATGAGAAAAATCCTGGTAAAGTTAATCTGTCGGCAAATGATTCAACAAATAAGATTGTGGAACTAATCGACCCAGCTCTGTTCCAGTGTCCTATGATGGAAAAGGTGGAAATGTGTGGCAACAAGATCCTTAGTTCTACATCAGCATTTCTTTTGTTATCTCCAGACATTAGCTTGGGCAGAAATAAGCCTGGAGTTTTATATATTTGGGTTGGGCGTGATGTTTCAATTAAGAAGGGTCAGAATCAGTTCCTTGTCAGTGGTGGCACAAGTGAAGATGATTATATGTATTGGAAGAAGATTGGTTGCAACTTCCTTGATCAAATGGGTCTCCCATTGGATGTTCCTATGCAGGTATTAATCAAACAGTTAATTGTTCTACCTTTATAATTGAATAATATGTTCCTCCCTACTTTTTTAGCATGGCTTAAGTAAGTTTGTAATATGCCAAGGTAGATTTTCAGATAATTTTCGTACGTTTGGATAAACTGATTACATTATATGACTACTACGCAAATTGAGTACTGAACAATGTGTATGAAAATTACTCCATGATAGACCATCAAAACTGCCATGGATAATACCCTTACCATAGAAGAAAAGCACTTACCTGCAAGAACTGAATCTGACAGGACAATCATTTATGTATATGTATGTTTAATCTAATTTGACTGCAATAAAATCCTATGTGATCCCTTCAAACATGTTCCCTTAATTGGAGAAATCAAGTATGTTTAATTACCATATATGCTTCCTCCATGGTATGTATATCATCGGGTAGATAAGGGGTGCACCTTTGTGTCTGGAAGAAAAGCAGGAAAGCTGATCAAATAGTTTGGTTGAGCTGAACTTCTCCTGTTGGGAAGGGTTTCGTGAAAGGGTTAAGAAGGGAAATAAATTGACATTGTCATACATGTAAAAATAAGATTATAATCACTTAGGAACATTCTGTATTGCTGACTGAGGAAGAGTATCATTTCTAGGATACAAAAATATATTAGGTGCAAAATCCGTTTTAAATATAAAGGTTTCTGACACAATCGAAATTAAATAATAAAAAAAAGGTTTGTTGAATGAACCAAGAAATGATAATTGTGAAGAAAAAATTCGATAATGATATTATACACCAGCTATTTAATGGTCGTAATGCTTGGATATGTGGTCATCTGGAATTTATATTGTTTTTCAAACTTTGGATCGGTATGCTACTCTTTATAGGGTTTAATTCCAATCTTTGGCTGTTTTGGAATTCAGTATGCATAGCATGGTCACTGCGATTAGAAAGGTTGTTCTGGGTTTATGTTTTCAAAAAATTATAATTAACACAAGACTTTGTGAGATGAAGATGGTTAGCAAACCCAAGAAATCTTGTAGTTTTCATTTTTGAGAATCAAATTAGGCAAAATTAGCCAGAGTACTATCCTATAAGTTGTTCTGGAATAGGCGATGCTGCTGAATAGTTGAAGTACGTACGGTGATATAATGGACATGATTTTGAGGAAATGGGGCTTATATATATTAGGGATTTCCATTTTATAGAAGTCATTCGGGATCAACAATGGGTAAAGACTCCTGAATAAGTTTTGACACGAGTGTTGCATCAGGAGGTCTCCTTTATTTAATAGCTTGCATAAGGCTTCCAAAAAAAAATATATATATATATATATTGAAGAAGCCTTCCAATCAGAGTCCAATTGAATGTATTGCAAATTAGTGACCGGTAATTTTCACTTGTAGTTGATGTTTAGAGTTAGGGATGTCAACGAGCCGAGCTAGCTCAGCTCAAGCTCGGGCTTTGCTCGTATGAGCCGAGCTTGAGCTCTATAATTAGGCTCGTGAACCGAGCTTGAGCCCAAAAAAAGCTCATCTTAATGAGCTTGAGCCAAGCTTGGGTAGGCTCGGCTCGGTTAAAGCTCGACTCGATTTATATATAAAATTATGCATCTATATTCCTACATCTTATATCATATATTAATATGAAACATGCATGTTAATGTATCATACACTATGTAATAACAATCATTAACTGTAATATTGATGTATTTGGATTAAACTAAGCTTCTTTGCGACCAAGTCTGAGCCGAGCCCTAAAATTTTTAACGAGCCTGAGCCTTGCTCAAGGTTTGTGAGTCCCAGCCGAGCGGGGCAAAGCTCGGCTCGGCTCGTTTACAGCCCTATTCAGAGTCCTGCATCTGGTTCTGTTACTATATCTGCTGATTGAGGTTCTAGTTCTTGAAGCTACAAATGTGGAAGCAATTAGTCCTACCCACTGTTTCATGCTATTACTTTGTTCTGATCCGATTCACCAGATTACAACCCGACAGTTACAGAAGATAACATTACTAGCTGATTAGTTTCATACTCTGTCACACAATAGGAGAATTTTTGTTTTCACTTTTGGTTTTGATTGTTGATCTGTGTGTTTCCAAGTTTGTCATGATAAAATTATCCACATCTTTCTTTATATATGGGAGTTCCTTAGAATTTATAGATTAGCACTGATTGTTTTCTGATTTTTTATGTAACTAGCCTATTATTCTTGACAAATACCTTTCATGCAAAAAATAGATTGTCAAAGAGGGTGAGGAACCAGCGCAACTGCTGGACAATATCAACCATTTCTCATTTCAACAAGTAGGAGAAAGCTGGTACAACTGACAAAGAGGAGGAACCCTCCAAGATTTTGGGTTCTCAATATCCTATGCTAAGCAGGTTGTTGGAAAGAACTGCTTGCAGCGTTTCTAAGATGCGTTGGCATCCCAAGCGGTGCAAGTGACCAATCTTACACGCTTGTGTGATGTATGGGAGAGGATCTGAACCACCGTTACGATGAAGCATGTAGATAAAACAAAGTGTGCTGTAAATAATAGGGTTAGAACTTACAGCATTTTGAAGAATTCAATTATTCGAGCTTTGTTCCTCATTTTGATTTTTTCAATGCAGCCATGTTTCTTCAGTAGAAGGAACAACAAACACCAAAGGAAAAGCTATTTCGAATGAAATCATAAGAAATAAAACTCAAATCTTATTAAGGCCTTAGGAAGGGTTCTAGTTTTGTCGGGGGTGGGGGGCGGGGGGCGGGGAAATGTTGTCTCGGAATAGACTTGGTTTCCTGTTCTATTGCCTGTTCTTCATCTAAAAGAGGTGATGTGGCTGACTGAGACCCATCCATTTGATTGGAGGAAAGGGTCCATGACTATCTACATCAGTGCCAATCACATTAGACTTGGTCCATGTAAACGACAACCATTGAAAATTTATTTTGGAAGTAAATATAGCCAAAGAGAAAGTCTCCTTAGCCACGTGAAAGAGGGCCCTTGGGACTAGGACTGATGACCATGTGTGGTGGCATTGTTGATGAACAGGTGGACCACTTCCGTCCTGTAGCCGTAGTTTCCACGTGTAAAAGCCAGGTCATAGAAATTACTTTGATTAAATTATGTCGAGAGAGTTGTTCAATCCTGAGTCAACCAACTAATTAAGTTCCATGTGTGCAAATGATGGCTCAAGTCCTACGTTGTTAAATTCTTACGATTCATTGTTTAAATCTTACCATTTGATTCGATTTGACCCTAAATCAATTCAAATCAATGAAAAAATCGATCTTTGTTTGAATCTTATAATTTATGATTTAATCATACGATTCAACTCTACAACACCTAAAAAAGTAACGTCTTTTTTATTGAATCATATAATCTCTTAAAACATTTAAACATATATATATATATATATATATATATATAAAGAAATATTGTTTACGTATTTTAAACAAAAATAAAAACTTTTTCTAAGAGAAATCCCGAAACCTAAACACCAAACCCTACTTTTACTAAAATTACTATGAATCTTACAATATACGCCAACTAAAATTACTATGAATCTTAAAATATAGGATTCCATTCAAAGTAGTTCCTAATGATTTTCAATTCGATTCCACGATTTGACAACCTTGCTAAAGCCCACAATTTCATTAGATTAGAACTTGCTCAGCACAGCCAAGCTGCACCCACAGTGAGGATCTGCCAAAATTTAGGCTTACATTGAACAACTATAGTTATTCATATGTTGTAGGAACCCTGAACATTAGCCTCCTTCCCTGTCCGACAGCTCTAGGCATACAGTATTTTCCATTTTTAGTATCTTTTTGAGGAAAATCACCCACCTCACAGATCATTTTTTGCTCTCAATAAAGCCATGGTTGGACCTAGTGCACTGCTTCTCACAGCCTTGTAGGACCATGAACTCATGCCTGAATTCTCCTTCCTTGTCCAACCACCATTCTCCAATAGCTGTGTCTTCTTCTCACTTAAAGCTTGGCTGATTTCATCCCACATGTTTACTTCACCATTTTCTACAAATGACACAAGGAAACATCATCAAGATACATTTAATCCTACTTTTCCATCCCCTAGCTCAGTAAAACAAAGCAGTGAAAGATGATGCTTGCATTCCAAAAATTGAAGTTTTTGCCAGTTCTAGGGTATGGTATATACCTGTGACAGGGACCTGTGACTCTTTGTTATCGTTCTTGGGATCCGCACCTGATATAGCATCTCCAATGCTCGTAGGAGCTTCATCAAATCTTCGAGTAACCTCTGTTGCGGGATCTGATATGCCATGCTTGACGATACGAATATCAACAAGTGATGCAAAATCAATCTGGAGAAAAAGTCGTTTTGTCAAAAAGTGTCCAAAAAGTGTTTTACCCCAAAAATGTCAAAAAGATAAAAAAAAAAAAAAATCAAGGGCTGCACCGGCATACTCACACAGGTTCCAAGCATGGTTTTGAATTTCGCCGGCATGCCAACAAAATTTCGCCAAAATGCCCCCCCAGCAAAACGAAATGTTGGGGGACTTTGCTGAAGCAAATTCCCCCTTTCCCCCCATTTTGTCAAAATTTCAGCAAAATAGAACGAAATATTTCCCCAAAATTTCACCAACCTAGCGAAATATTCCGCCAGGAATCTGGCGAAATGTCTGGCAATATTGAAATTTAAAACCTTAGTTCCAAGGATATGGAACCTGCAATCCACAGCACCTAAGATGTCAAGATAGACTACAAATTTTAATTGCCTACATCAGCAAAGTCCATACACAATACATTGCCAGAACTTTGCTCTTACAGTTTTGGAACTGTTTCCCGAGTTATTATCTATTTCTCTTCTACAAGGAAAGTTCAACTACTACTAGCAAAGCCTGAGAAAAACATTTCACAATGCATAGCTCAAGTACCTCCAACGAGCCATCGTCCTTGTAAAGGGTGGTATCCGATTGTAGTTCAGATGTCTCCTCATCTATCTTCTTGTCAAAAACAACTGGATATTCTGGGACTGGTATCAGGATAACCCGATTGGACCCATGGTCATACCATGATATTCTTCCAACCTAAAGCAAACAAATATATTATATGGCATGCAACATATGAATTATTCATGTGTTCGACAAGAAAAAATAAAAAAATAGTAGTACTCGAAAAGAAGAAAGCTCAGGGCACCAGGATGAGGATAACTCGACCAGACGATATGCAATTACATCACCTTCCTGCAGTAAGATAAATTAAAAGATATAAATAAATAAAGAACACTGTTAATACTTTACTGTACCAAAAAGAACAACACAAAATATATTGTTGACTTGGCATGGAGGCAATGGTTTCATTTGCACTACATACTCCAACTAATAAAACAAATCTTCAAGATCTAAAATTTAACTGAGCAAGAAAAACAAGTATTTGACATGATTGGCTGAATTGGACAGAATGACAGGCTTTTTGCTCCGAATAGTATGACAATATGAAGGTAACATAAATCTAATGAAACCCAAATAAATAAAGCAGCTCAGAACATTGAATGGATAGAATAGAAACAAACCGTAGGTGAGCTAGACAAGGGTATAAGCTCATCAAAGTCCAATGTATGAGGTATAAGCTCCCCTTCTTCAGTAGTCATTTTTTCGGAAATCTCTTGGTCGGAATCTGTATAACTATTCTTTCTAGAGAATGATAATTTCTCTGTACCCCATTTTTGACCCTTCTTCTTGCTGGTGGTGCCATTCCACTGAAAATGTTCCTGAAGGATAACACAAGAAGATGACGTCTCCACAACAGACCTCTTAAGACTATAATGTAGCATTATTGAAAGCAAGTGGTAAGATTTAAATTAAATAAAAGAAGAAGAAGAAGAAGAAGAAGACACTGGAAGCCATTAAAATTAGAATACATATGTAACAGGCCATAACAAAACCTTATTAACAACAATTATAAAATGCAACGGTCACTATCAGGTGATGGTTTATTGCAGCAATTTACTCCGAAATAGCCATCTCACTAGGAAAATATGGTATAATCCATATGTGAGATCACACCTCAACCAACTTATATATTTATAACAGACAATACAAGCACATCTATTTAGTAAGAGAAAACCTTGAAGCCCCCATGTAAATCATCTTATTTGAGAATGATATTGTCACAAAGATTTACTCCTCCCCACCCACATGCACATAAGGTAGAGTTACAGTTTCTGTTGAGCTTGTATTATTTAAAGATTATTATAGTGTGTTGGGCTTGGATTTTTCAATTCGCAATCCAAGTGTCCTATGATCTGTAGTCTGAGTGGGAGAGAGGTAGATCCAATACAAACCTAAACAACAATGACAAAGCTGTTCCCCGCTGTTGCTTAGGATTGAGGAGGGCCGGTTGAAAAGGCGTGATAGGCAAGCGATGGCTAAGGGCCAAGAACGGGAGATAGACAAACGGGATAGTTGCCATTGACGATTCCTTGGATATCAACAAGGAACCGTATTTCAATAAATGATTCTAACTCTTGCCAAATTTCTTTTTGATCTCATTGTAAGACTGCTACGAAGATCTTCTCAAGTCTCTATTTCAAGTTAGCCAAAATAAAAAATAAAAAATCCTTCCAAGTGAGCCCAAATAACTTTAACACAGGCAAGCGAAGTCTCTAGGATGGAAAAAGCTTTCACTATCCTACTCATAATTCTTAGATAAAAAAAGGCACTTCATTCTCTAATAAAGCACTATTTAGCATATTTGCTCTCTCTAAAAGACTATTTATCTTTATTGATGAGGTGGCAACAGCTTGTGTTTGCAAGTCAATCCAAGGACCCATTGACCCATCTGATATTTCTGAACCTTAGGTCGACGTGTCAAAGTCCAATCTGGCTATCACTAACACCCACGCCCATAGCTGACACACACCTTAAGGACCATTGGAAATCCCCAAGTGGGCTCTCGTTGGGGACGGAAATCTTCCCTCCAGCAAGCATGTACAAGCCTCACACATAATAATGAGTAAATAAATAGGTAATAAATAGGACTAACGAGTCATGCCAGAACACAACTCATGTTGGCTAACCTCATGTAATGTCAGAAACTTAACCATCAGCAAGGTTCGCAATGTCAATGTCGTCTGGCATGTCGCCATGTGGCTCAGGCGACATGTCGCCGACATGGGGGAAAAAAGGGAAAACCTTGGGGAAACCAAGGTTTTAAAAAAATTGAAATTTTCCCCCATGTCGCCGACATGTTGCCCATATCGAGAGACATAGGGGAAATATTGAAAAATTTTGAAATTCTTTCCCCATGTAGCTCGAAATATCGCCAGCATCAAGGAAAATCGACACAACGATTTCCCTTGATGTCTAGTGCCGCCCAGGTCCAAAATGGCGACATGTCGCCGACATTTAGAACACTGACCATAAGCATCAAGGTGTCAAAATCTACGCAACATGAAATCCAGCATGTGCACGTTCCAAGAACACCAAACACCATGAGTCCAAGTGTAGACATCCGACAGATGTTGGAAGCCAAAACAATCAAAATATAATTCACCGCAGCTCAAATTACTTACACACCCAAACTGTCGAAACTGCCCAAGTCAAACGAGACCCTGACGCAAGCCGGGGAATATTTGTTGTGACCGCCACTAAGCCAGCCCGGGCTGAGTGTTAACCCCAGTCCAAGGTGTTTTGGCACCTTAGCTGGTTCCAGTGGCTTTTGGAGTTTCAGCTAATTTCTTGATTTGAGTGTATGTTTCATCCGACTAAACACACATTCTTAGTTATATATATTTAATGCTCTGAATCCATCTATGACATTTGCCAAAAGATTGCGACAAAATTGCCAAGGTTTTCACCGATGTATTTGCTGAATCCCTTTTCTTGCCGAACAACAAAGTATGCAGATCTCACCCTTTGACAAACAAATGCCAGCTAAACATTCTCAAGGCCCTGACGCAAGCCGGGGAATATTCGTTGTGACCGCCACTAAGCCAGCCCGGGCTGAGTGTTAACCCCAGTCCAAGGTGTTTTGGCACCTTAGCTGGTTCCAGTGGCTTTTGGAGTTTCAGCTAATTTCTTGATTTGAGTGTATGTTTCATCCGACTAAACACACATTCTTAGTTATATATATTTAATGCTCTGAATCCATCTATGACATTTGCCAAAAGATTGCGACAAAATTGCCAAGGTTTTCACCGATGTATTTGCTGAATCCCTTTTCTTGCCGAACAACAAAGTATGCAGATCTCACCCTTTGACAAACAAATGCCAGCTAAACATTCTCAAGGTGATGACATGGCAAGTCAGTTGCCATGTTATCAAGGCCTAGGTGACTTGTCACATCTACCAAAAATGACCATCAACATCTTTAATGTTCTTAGTTCCATATTTTATCTCTTTATCATCTTAAATAGAGTATATATTGAGTTGATATAATAAGGGAAATTAACAGCTTAGGCAGGTGGGTGAGGATTGAGGAATTCCTAACAGGCTTCTGGTACACTAGTTCCAACCAGTTAAATAAATATATGGTTTCAAGTTGAGCACATCCGTGTTACTGCTGTCACTCAAGCCGACCCAAAAATAACCTGATCAACCATCACAACCATACATACCTCTATTATAAATATTATCAAGTCAAAAAAGACGAAAAATATAAAGATAAAGGATTCAATATATTTTATTCTTAAACTTCATTAAAAAAAATTGCTTGTGTTTTAACCAAGATTAAAGGGACAGTCTATTGCACTCCATCAAAATTCTTTGGAGTGGTCAAGATATATAGTGAATAATACAATGAAAAGCTGATACATGATAGCCTGTTAGATTGACTTTGAACACCATTCACTCCTAGCTTGAAGCAATGAATTAGTAATTGCACGTGTGGCACATGGACTGTATGCCAATTCTAGACATTAGTACAGATCCAGACCATGTATCACCCAATTAAGACCACAGCCATTTGATATTAAACTGGGAGAATGATTTTTGATGAATCACAGGCAGCTCAACCCAACAAATTTGAACCCAAGAAACAGTTTGATATGTCATAAAGAGAAATGTATTACAAACACAAGTTGCATTACAGCAGATAAACCCAACCAAGTAAAACGCATGCAGAAAAGCATCCCAAGTTATTCCACGATTTCGGTTGATCTAAGTGAAACATAGATTGCTAAAGAAATGGTAGCCATAAATATAAGGGCACTCAGCAATAATAGGTTTGGAACATACCACTGGCTCTTGATTTTGCTCAGCAACATGGGCTGTATCCACCAAAAGAAGTTCAAGTATTAGCTACCGCAGCAATATGCAGCACATAGTTGTTACTAATAGAATGGAACGGAAAATGAGTTGCTAGAATCATATGGCAGAATCAAGACGATTATCTCAATCAACAAAAAATCTCCGTTAACATTCTCAATCATGGTTCTAAATATCGTATCGTATCGCCCGTATCGGGCGATACGTATCGCGTATTGACCAGGTCAATACGATAAGTTCCTGTAAAACACGATATAGAAAAAAAAAATGACGTATCGCGCGATAC
>JAUPMG010000017.1:14512013-14543195 GCA_031762675.1 Pachysandra terminalis | reverse complement strand
CAAAGAGAAGGAAGAGGAGGAACCCTCCAAGATTCTGGGTTCTCAATATCCTATGCTAAGCAGGTTGTTGGAAAGAAGTGCTTGTAGCGTTTCTAAGATGAGTTGGTATCCCAAGTGGTGCAAGTGATCGATCTTACACGCTTGTGTGATGTATGGGAAAGGATCTGAACCACCGTTACGACAAAGCATGTAGATAAAACAAAGTGTGCTGTAAATAATAGGGTATATAACTTACAGCATTTTGAAGAATTCAATTATTCGAACTTTGTTCCTCATTTTGATTTTCTCAATGCAGTCAAGTTTCTTCGGTAGAAGGAACAACAAACACCAAAGGAATTGCTATTTCGAATGAAATCATAAGAAATGAAACTCAAATCTTATTAAGGCCTTAGGAAGGGTTCTAAGTTATGGGGGAAAAAAAAGTATTCTCTTGTTTAACAGTACACTTGGTTTCCTGTTCTATTTCTTGTTCTTCATTTGAAAGAGATGATGCGGCTGACTGAGGGACCATCCATTTAATTGGAGGAAAGGGTCCATGACTATCCACATCCGTGCCAATCGCATTAGACTTGGTCCATGTAAACGACAACTAATGAAAATTTATTTTTGGGAGTAAATATAGCCAAGAAAAAGTCTCCTTAGCCACGTGAAAGAGAGGCCCCTTGGGGCTAGGACTGACCATGTATGGTGGCATCGTTGACGAACAGGTGGACCACTTCCATCTTGCCGCTGCAGTTTCCACGTGTAAAAGCCAGGTCATAGAAATTACTTTAATTGAAGTATGTTGAGAGTTATTGAATCCCGAGTCAACTAGTTAAGTTCTATGTGTGCAAATGATGGCTCAAGCCCTCTAAATTCTTACGATTTATTGTATGTATCTTACGATCTGATTCAATTTAAAATCTTAAATCGATTCAAATCGGTGAAAAAATCGGTTTCTATTTGAATCGTGCAAGTTACATATTGAATATTACAATTTACTATTTAATCATACGATTCAATACTGCTATACTCCACAAAGGTGACATCTTTTTTATTGAACGGTTTCCCTTTCTCATTTTATACATTAAAAAAAAAAAATTATTTACATACTTTAAACAAAAAAAAAAAAACTTTTCCTTGTATATATAGAATATAGTACTTAAAACAATTAAATATACATAAAAAAATATTATTTCCATATTTAAAAAAAAAAACAAAAAAATTTCCCAAGAGCCTTATATATATATATATATAGAATATAGTACTCTAAAACAATTAAATATATATAAAAACTTATTGTTTACGCATTTAAAAAAAAACTTTTCCCAAGAGAGATTCCAAAACCTAAGCACCTAACCCTATTACTAAAATTACTATGAATCTTATGATATACGATTAGATTCTAAAGCCCCTAATAATTCTCAATTTGATTCATAATTTGACAACCTTGCTAAACCCCACAATTTCATTAGATTAGAACTTGCTCCGCACAGCCAAGCTGCACCCACAGTGAGGATCTGACAAAATTTAGGCTTACATTGAACAACTATAGTTATTCATATGTTGAAGGAACACTTAACATTGGCCTCCTTCCCTGTCCCACAGCTCTAGGCATGCAGTATTTTCCATTTTTAGTATCTTTTAGAGGAAAATCACCCACCTCACAGATCATTTTTCGCTCTCAATAAAGCAATGGTTGGCCCTAGTGCACTGCTTCTCACAGCCTTGTAGGACCATGAACTCATACCTGAATTCTCCTTCCTTGTCCAACCATCATTCTCCAATAGCTGTGTCTTCTTCTCACTTAAAGCTTGGCTGATTTCATCCCACATGTTTGCTTCACCATTTTCTACAAATGACACAAGGAAACATCAAGATACATTTAATCCTACTTTTCCATCCCCTAGTTCATTAAAACAAAGCAGTGACAGATGATGCTTGTATTCCAAAAATTGAAGTTTTTGCCAGTTCTAGGGTATGGTATATACCTGTGACAGGGACCTGTGACTCTTTGTTATCGTTGTTGGGACTTGCCCCTGATATAGCATCTCCAATGCTCGTAGGAGCTTCATTAAATCTTCGAGTAACCTCTGTTACGGGATCTGATATGCCATGCTTGACGATACGAATATCAACAAGTGATGCAAAATCAATCTGGAGAAAAAGTCGTTTGTCAAAAAGTGTTTTACCCCAAAAATGTCAAAAAGATAAAAATCAAGGACTGCCCTGGCATGCTCACACAGGTTCCAAGGCTATGGAACCTGCAATCCACAGCACCTATGATGTCAATATAAACTACAAATTTTAATTGCCTACATCAGCACAATCCACACACAATACATTGCCAGCAAGGTTTTAAATTTTGATATTGCCAAAATTTTGAGGTATTTCACCGATATTTTGCCAACCTGGCAGAATATTTCGCTAGGTCGAGAAATATTGGGGAAATATTTTGCTATATTTTGCCGAAAGTTCACTATATTTTGCCGAAATTTCGACAAAATGGAGGGAAAGGAGGAATTCGCTAATTCCCTCTACATTTCGTTTCGCTGGGGGCCATTTTGGCGAAATTTCGCCGGCCTGCCGATGAAATTTAAAACCTTGACTGCCAGAACCTTGCTGTTACAGTTTTGGAACTGTTTCCCTAGTTATTATCTATTTCTCTTCTACAAGAAAAGTTCACCTACTACCAGCAAAGCCTGAGAGAAACTTTTCATAATGCATAGCTCAAGTACCTCCAAAGAGCCATCGTCCTTGTAAAGGGTGGTATCCGATTGTAGTTCAGATATCTCCTCATCTATCTTCTTGTCAAAAACAACTGGATATTCTGGGACTGGTACCAGGATAACCCGATTGGACCCATGGTCAAACCATGATATTCTCCCAACCTAGAACAAAAGAATATATTATATGGCATGCAACATATGAATTATTATTCATGTGTTCGACAAGAAAAGATAAAAATAGAGTAGTACTCGAAAAGAAGAAAGCTCAGGGCACCAGGATGAGGATAACTCAACTAGACGATATGCAATTACATCACCTTCCTGCAGTAAGATAAAATAAAATAAATAAATAAAGAACATTGTTGATCCTTTACTGTACCAAAAAGAACAACACGAAAGATATTGTTGACTTGGCATGGAGGCAATGGTTTCATTTGCACCACATACTCCAACTAATAAAACAAATCTTCAAGATCTAAAATTTAAACTGGGAAAGAAAAACAATAAGTATTTGACATGATGGGCTGAATTGGACAGAATGACAGGCTTTTCGTTTTAAATAGTATGACAATATGAAGGTAACATAAATCCAATGAAACCCAAATAATTAATGCAGCTTAGAACATTGAAAGGATAATACAGAAACAAACCTTAGGTGAGCTAGACAAGGGTATAAGCTTATCAAAGTCCAATGTATGAGGTATAAGCTCCGCTTCTTCAGTAGTCAGCTTTTCGAAAGTCTCTTGGTCTGACTCTGTATAACAATTCTTTCTAGAGAATGATAATTTCTCTGTACCCCATTTTTGACCCTTCTTCTTGCTGGTGGTGCCATTCCACTGAAAATGTTCCTGAAGGACAACACAAGAAGATGACTTCTCCATAACAGACCTCTAAGATTATAATATAGCATTGTTGAAAGCAAGTGATAAGATTTAAATAAAATAAAAGAAGAAGAAGAAAAAGACACTAGAAGCCATTAAAATTAGCATACACACGTAACAGGCCGTAACAAAACCTTATTAACAACAATTATGAAATGCAAGGATCACCATCAGGTGATGGTTTATAGCAGTGATTTACTCCCAAATAGCCATCTCATTAGGAAAATATGGTATAATTCATACGCGATACCACACCTCAACCAACTTCTATATTTATAACAGACAATACAAGCACATATATTAAGTAAGAAAACCTTGAAGCCCCCAATTAAATTATCTTATTTGAGAATGAAATTGTCACACAGATTTCCTCCTCCCCACCCACATGGTAGAGTTGCAGTTTCTGTTGTGCTTGTACTATTTAAAGATTACTATAGTCTGTTGGGCTTGGATTTTTCAATTCGCAATCCAAGTGTCCTATGATCTGTAGTCTGAGTGGGAGAGAGGTAGATCCAATACAAACCTAAACCACAATGACAAAGCTGTTCCCTGCTGTAGCTTGGGATTGAGGAGGGCTGGTTGAAAAGGCGTGATAGGCAAGCGATGGCTAAGGGCCGAAAAACCATATTTCAATATATGATTCTCTCTCTAACTCTTGCCAAATTTCTTTTTGATCTCATTGTAAGACTGCTAAGACGATCTTCTAAAGTCTCAAGTCTCTATTTCAAGTTAGCCAAAAAAAAAAATCCTTCCAAGTAAGCCCAAATAGGTTTTACACAAGCAAGCGAAGTCTCTAGGATGGCGAAAAATGTCACTATCCTACTCATAATTCTTAGACCAAAAAGGCAACTTCATTCTCTAATAAAGCACTATTTGGCATATTTGTTCTCTAAAACACTATTTATCTTTATCGATGAGGTGGCAACAGCTTGTGTTTGCTGAGTCAATCCAAGGACCTATTGACCCATCTGATATTCCAAACCTTAGGGCAACGTGTTAGAATCCAATCTGGCTACCACTAACACACACACCCATAGCTGCCACACACCTTAAGGACCATTGGAAACCCCCAAGTGGGCTCTCGTTGGGGACGAAAATCTTCTCTCCAGCAAGCATGTACAAGCCCTCACACATAATCATGAGTAAATAAATAGGTCTAACGAGTCATGCCAGAACACAACTCATGTTGGCTAACCTCATGTAATGTCAGAAACTTAACCATAAGCATCAAGGTGTCAAACATGTAACATGAAATCCGGCATGCGCATGCCAAGAACATCAAACACCATGAGTCCAAGTGTACACATCCGACAGGTGTTGGAAGCCAAAACAATCAAAATACAATTCACCGCAGCTCAAAATACTTACCCAAACTGTTGGAACTGCCTAGGTCAAACAAGACTGACCCAAGCAGGGGAAAATTCGTTGTGACAACCACTGAGCCAGCCCGGGCTGCGCGTTAAGCCCAGTCCAAAGTGTTTTGGCACCTTGGCTGGTTCCGGTGGCTTTTGGAGTTTCGGCTAATTTCTTGATTCGAGTGCATGTTTCATCCGACTAAACACACATTCTCGGTTATATATATTTAATGCTCTGAATCCATCTATGGTATTTGCCAAAAGATCACGAGAAAGTTGCCAAGGTTTTCACCGATGTATTTGCTGAAGCAATTTTCTAGCCGAACAACAAAGTAAGCAGATCTCACTCTTTGACAAACAAATGCCAACTAAACATTCTCAAGGTGATGACATGGCAAGTCAGTTGCCACGTATCAAGGTCTAGGTGAGTTGTCACATCTACCAAAAATGGACACCAACATCTTTAATGTTCTTAGTTCCATATTTTATCTTTTCATCATCTTAAATAGGGTATATATTGAGTTGATATAATCAGGAAAATTAACAGCTTAGGCAAGTGGGTGAGGATTGAGGAACTCCTAACAGGCTTCTGGTATGCTAGTTCCAACCAGTTAAATAAATATATGGTTTCATGTTGAGCACATCCGTGTTACTACTGTCACTCAAGCCGACCCAAAAATAACCTGGTCAACCATCGCAACCCTACATACATGTATTATAAATATTATCAAATCAAAAAAGAGGAAAAAATAAAGATAAAGGATTCAATATATTTTATTCTAAAACTTCATTAAAATTAATTAAAAAAACTGCTTGTGTTTTAACCAAGATTAAAGGGACAGTCTATTGCACTCCATCAAAATTCTTTGGAGTGGTCAAGATACATAGTGATTAATATAATGAAAAGCTGATACATGATATACAAGATAGCCTATTAGATTGACTATGAACACCATTCACTCCTAGCTTGAAGCAATGAATTGATAATCGCACGTGTGGCCCGTGGACTGTATGCCAAGTCCAGACACTAGTGCAGATCCAGACCATGCATCACCCAATTAAGACTGCAGCCATTTGTTATTAAACTGGGAGAATGATTTTTGAGGAATCACCGGCAGCTCAACCCAACAAATTTAAACCCAAGAAACAGTTTGATATGTCATAAAGAGAAAGGGATTACAAACACAAGGTGCATTACATCAGATAAACCCAACCAAGTGAAACACATGCAGAAAAGCATCCCAAGTTATTCCACTATTTTGGTTGATCCAAGTGAAACATAGATTGCAAAAGAAATGATAGCCACTCAGCAATAATAGGTTTGGAACATACCGCTGGATCTTGATTCTGCTCAGCAACATGGGCTGTATCCACCAAAAGAAGTTCAAGTATTAGCTACCACAGCAATATGCAGCACATAGTTGTTACTAATAGAATGGAACAGAAAATGAGTTGTTAGAATCATATGGTAGAATCAAGATGATTATCTCAATCAACAAAAAATTTCCGTTAACATTCTCAATACAAGAGAAGGTAAGAGAATTAGGCAGTAGTGAACCGAACTAAATCCATAATACAAACTACTCGGCAAGCATAGTCCATCTTTTGAATAAAAATCAATACAAAAGAAGGTAAGAGAATTAGGCAGTAGTGAACTGAACTAAATACATAATGCAAACTACTCGGCAAGCATAGTCCATATTTTGAATAAAAGAAGGAAGGTTAAAGAAAACTAATGAGCCGCGTTGATGAGACCGCGCAAGTTGCAACCTTACAACTATTTAAATTTGTACACTTTTTACTATGTATCTTTCTAGATGCATTGTCCACCTACACAATACTATACACTAGATTGTACTAAAGAAAATAGGTAAGTTCATGAAGTCGAAATGTTTATATGTGGTTTGTAATGAAGTTTGTCCTTGTGGAAAATTTGTAGTTTAAATTATATTTCATAGCATCCAGGACATGTTTTCAAAAACTAGTCCTATTCACAGTAAACTAGTCCTATCCAAAACTAGTCCTATTCATAGCTGAATAACCAGCAGTAAGTGTCCACTTTAAATCTGGAACGTCCATTCCATGTTCAGTTGCTTATACGTGACAGTTTTTCAAGTATAATATGTCTAATTTGACAAAATAGAAAGGACAGAAGCAGACCTTTCCCAATGGGCTCAAAGCGAATATGTCCTGGCCTAATGACAACAGGAACAATTTCACCCTCTATGTCACTACTTTGAATTGTTTGTTGATTTTCTGGAGATTTTTCATGCATGTCTGTTTTCAGCACTTGTCTTTGAATGAGCTGCAAAATCAAGTTAAGTCCGTTAAGAACAAGCAAAAGATACATAAGTGCATACCCCAATCAACATAAAATTTATTAGGATTCAGTTTCACACATAAATCGTGAATGGCAACTAGTTTACCCACAATATATATGTACGATAATCACATCTATAAAGAGATACTTGATTTCAGTACTTACAAAATATTTTAATAACATAAGGCTTTCTAAATGCCACAGTACCTCTCTCTCTTGAGATTTAGCCAGTTCCTGCAGCCAATGCCTCTTTGCTTTCTTGCGCCTAGCACTTCTGCTTGGGAACTGAGAAAAAGAATAGGCATGAATTAGGTAGATCTCTAAATTAAAACTTGGAAGAGAAGCACAAGCAAAGTCAGTTAGATACAAAAAAGTACATGAAAGAGAAATTGAAAATGCATAATACTGTATCAATTTATAAGAGCTACCTACCTACGCTTCCAGCATAAAGGTATGATTCTCAGGTTTCTGACTTACTCAACCGCGTAATTTACTGGAGCAAGGTTCTATAGTTTACTATAAATTATTTTTTTCTAATATTAGATAATATTTGTAACTTTTTTCTGGGAATTATAAAACACTTCACTGCTTTTCTGAAAGATTATTATAGTACAAAATCTTTGGTGGTTGGGACTTGGGCCATCTATTACCCTCTATACCCATCTCATGTTGTGTCAACAAGCATCCCCTGAGCGTCTTAACAGGCCATCTAGTAGCTTTGGCAGTATTGTATTGGACAGGGCAGGAGAAGAAATGAAAAACCTCAGGCATATTCATCCAAAAGCCAAGGTCATGAATTCTAGATCAGGTATTGACATCTCACCCATTGAAATTAATGCTGTCTTTGTTTTTGATAACTGAAAACAGAGAATTATTGGTGCCTCATTAGAATCTCCATAGCCATTTCCTTAATTTCTTAGAATCAGTGTATTCAAATGGGCATCCTTCCTAATGGTAAGCTCTCTTTTCTCCTTGGAATCACAAACCTCTTTCCCGTTCATCAAATGAATTTTCTTGGCATAAAATTATTCGCAAGATTCTCATTTGGCCTATTTATGTTATACCCCATCCAACGAATATAATACTTTATTTGATTTGATTAATTACAATATTAAGATTCATAATAACAATAACATTCTTATACAATTTGTTTTCAATGTGCACCCATTTAATTTGCTGTTATTCAATTCAACACTTGAAAAAAAAAAAAAAAAAAGTTAATTAAATGCATGCAATTAGATCTATCAAACCCAGATACTGGTATACAATGATTAGGCTAATGAATCTCAAAGTAAAAGTCAGAGCATTTTGACATAGGACAAACTGTCCTGCTTCTTGCAAATGCTAAATCAAGCAGATCCGTAGTACTAAATAGTCTAAATTGAAGATCATGAATGTTATCCCAGTTTGGTCACAGACTACTTATGCAAATAAAACAAATACGAAAAAGGCAATTTTTCTAGGATACAAGTGTAACATGATAAAAGTAACAATATGACAGATATGTTTGTGGAAGACAATGAAAAAAAGACTGGAAAATTACTGCACTGACTACAGATTTGTCCATAGCTACTTGGACCTTTTCCGGTGGTAGAACTAGACAAAAGTCAACTACTTAAAAGTCATATGAAAAAAGTAACAGATTGACAGATATGTTTATGGAAGAAAACGATAAATATTGGTTAGTTCACTAAGTTCAGTGTCACCCTAGTCATTATATAACCATACCATTCATGTTTTTGTTCTACAATTTCTATGATTGGCATGGTTTTCTATCTTATTAACACGAGCAATATGGCAAAGGAATTCTTTTTTTTTCCTTTGATGCAAGTGAATCACATTTTTCTCTCTTCTTAATTTATCTTGCCTTTTGAATGAAGCTAACAATTCCCATCCATGTAGAGCACTTTCGCTTAGCAAGTCTTACAGCATTTTCAAAAACCAATGAACAAACGAGCTTCCATAATTTTTTTTTTATTTATTTACTATTATTTTTCTGTTCGGTACAAACAATTCTTCATTCATTATCATACTTGAAATTTGCGTCATTCCCTTGCATACTAACATCTTTTTCATTTATTTATTTATACTTCTCTTCATTTAAGCCTTAACATGATGCTACCCTTTAGAAAATAACTTTACATTCACCCCTAAAATGAAAGAATAGTCAGTTTGTCAAAATCTAAATATCCATAATAGGAAGGTATAGATCTAAACAATATGATGGGATTAAAAGCAAACCTTTTTGGTTCCATCAGGAACACTTGATGCATCTACCTTATCAGGGCTATTTTCTTGAAACTGATCACATCTACAAGATGGTAGAAACAAAGGCATTTCATGAGGTAGAGAGATAATGTATAACATAACCATGTATCTATCTATCTATTTAAGAAAGAGCTTCAAATCTGTATCTATCTATCTAAGACAACTTCAACAATTCATTATATGGGCATATGACTCCATAGACATAGCAATTTGAACTCAAGCTTCAACTTTCTAATATTAAACCTGAGAATTGATTGTGATTCAATAATCTAGCCAATGTACCTGTAAAATATGGACACAGTGACTTCAAACAAGAATATAAGACATCATGGTTGGAAAGACATGAAAAATGACTAAATATCTATAAAACTAGCAGAATAATTTATCATAATAATATATAAACTAAATACATATTATAGGAACCATGTATAGCAATCCGCTAAAAACATGGGAATACAATATGTAGAACTTAAGCCCCATACAATGCTGTCAACTGTTTAATAATAAATAGAGGAAGGATACAAAAGAAGAAGAACAAGACACAAAGTTTATCGTTTTTCCTAGCTAAAATGGTGTAAATCAGTCTTATGCATAACTACACGCAATACAAACATAAACAGTTCCGATCCAAAGCAAAACAT
Source organism: Pachysandra terminalis (assembly GCA_031762675.1). Taxonomy (NCBI): domain Eukaryota; kingdom Viridiplantae; phylum Streptophyta; class Magnoliopsida; order Buxales; family Buxaceae; genus Pachysandra; species Pachysandra terminalis. Next base: position 14,533,022 of record JAUPMG010000017.1, on the reverse strand, counting down.
CAGTCTAAATTCCCTTTTCCCTAATTGGCATATTGTAAATCAGTCAAAGTACATAAGAAAAGAAAGAAATCAGAAAGCATTTACATTTGCCAAAACGCTTATCCATACCACTCTTTACCTCCAGAAACCAGGATATTTATTTAATCTCCTTAGCCATTTCTACTGATATTTATACCTCACAAATTGAACCAAAAACTACAAATACAGAAGAACCCATAGCTCCATTGGTTGACATATTACACGTCAACCATGAGATCATATGTTTCAGTCCAGCTTATACCCAGTAGGGGTGATGGGAAGAAAAGAAAGGAACCCCATCATAAATATAGCAAGGCTGCAGAACCTACCTCTTTTTACTGAGTGTGGACTCACCAATGTTATTAACCCTGTCATTAACTTCAGGACTACTCTCAATATCATTTTTACCCTTCACATTGGAAGCTTTAATCTTCTTGCGAAGTCTTTTCAGAGAAGGGATTCCATTGCCATGAAAGCTTTCATTTCGCTCTGTATGTACATCATCCTCAACAGTCTCAGGAACAACTGGGTATTTCCCAGGGCTAGTAGATCTCATTTTCTTCCTTCTGCAATTCAAAATGCAAAGAGATTAGTTTTATGCCCAAACATTAGTTCCATAAACAATGTGACAGGTTTCAAGACATGCTGAAAGAAATTTGAGATTCAAAAAAAAATAAAAATGCACCAATTTGATATAAGAACGGGAAAATAAAGATAAAGTAAATTTAATATGTAGTCAATCAACATTCAACAATACCTTCTCCCAACTAACTAAGTTCTACAGGTTGGGTTCATCCATTTAATTTCTCAAAATAAATATTGGAAAATACTTATGTGCATTGTAGAAAAAATAAACGCAGATAATATATAATGCCAATCTGGTGTTTCTTGTCACCGTGCCAAACTTACTAGATATCTGCCAGAAATAAGGTTTCTACATTTGTTGTTGTCGTTGTATTTCCATCTCCACCAGAATAAATAAATTCTCTGTCCCATAAATGGATCCACAGTATTGCATCCAACAAGAGTTGGAAGAAGTCATGCACAATAGATAACTTCATTATGTTTTCTTCTTTTATGTTATTCGTTACGTACTAGGAGAGTGATGGAGTTATTAGTCCTTTTTCCTTCATCATATGACTATGTATGAAATACCTTTCATAGCTACAACTGGAGCCCATAAGCAAAAGACATATTTTCAATTCCTCACATAGTGCCAAAGCAAAAAAGGACAGAAAATGAGAAATCCAAACCCAAAACCTTTCATACGTTGCTTAAATTTCATTTCACATGGTGATGTGATTGGAAGACCAAAAAGGCACGGATGGAGTCGGTCATAAATGATATAGGAACACGTAATGTATAGAAGACATGGTTAACTTTGATGGAGCTTCTTCTGGTAATCCAAGGGCTTCAGGGACTTGGGGGGGGGGGGGGGGTCAAATTATTAATGCATTTTAAGGCTCGGTAGGTGTGAGCGATTCTACGAGGGCGGAGCTCTTGGCTCTCCTTATGGGTTGTAGGGAGGCAGTCTGTTTGGGCTCTACCCAAGTGATGTTTGAGGGTGACTCATCTGTAGTGATGTCATGGATGTCAGGGCTGATCTCTTGTCCTTCGCAATATTTTCATCCAGTCAGACTGGCTAGACATTTGTGCGGTTTAATTCAGGCATCATTTGCCCATACTCCCAGATCTGGCAATGAGGTGGCAGATCGGTTGGCCAGAGACGGCATAGACAGAGAGGTGCTGTCTGTGGGGATACCTACGTCTGAGATGATCGGTGATGGCAGGTGATCTTATTATATTTGTGGCTGTTGTTATCTTTCGGCCCTGTTGTCTTGGAGGTCTATTGTATCACTATTTATGTCTTATGTTTTATGCTTTCTGTTTTCTGTTTTCTGCTCCGGCTAGGTGCTCTCCTTGAGCGCTTGGCCTTTTTTTGCTGTTAGCATTGTACTTCTGTTTTTTGCACTTATATATTATTCTCTGATGATTATTCATCAAAAAAAATGTAAAGAAGATATGGTTTTTGACAGATTGGGATGGCAAAAAAAGATTCGTATTAACAACTCAAACTAGTAGAGATAAGGCATTTGTTGTTATTGTTGTTTTATGGTGGTCTGATTGGACAATCAACAAGGTAGTTAGTAGAACAAAAGTGATTAACATACCTCATATGACAAAGATGATGATAGTTCAGGATAGTTTTGGAGATAATAATGAGCTCTCACAGGTGTACGCAATACTCTAGGCAGTTGATAACATGAAACCTAGTTTACAGAAGTTCATTCCTTGAGGTCTGATAAATTTCTCAATCTCAAAATATTCAAAAGAAAAAGGCATGTAATCAACAGCAGCAAGGATAATGAAAAGCCTAAAATATTGAAGGTCAACCAACAAATATAGAATGACAACTTCAACAGAAAACTCACCAAAAACCCAATATGAAATGAACAAATTTAAAAGCATTTTAAACACGGCCAGGACATAACATACCAAACAAAAGATTTACAATAACAAATGGTTATGGATTATCCCCTACTTGTGCTCCAAATAAAATATTGAAAAGATTCATGCACAAACCGGTGCAAATTTATAATCCTCAGTGATGAGCAATTGGCCAGAGGTCATGCAATTCAAAGAAATGATCTCTAAAAGAAGGATCCCGAGGCAATACTTTGAATTATGAAGCTTCTTCGAGGGCTTTCTTTTCTTTGAAACTGGTTTTCCATTCGTTATATTTTCGACATGTGGTGGATCCTCAGGGTCGTCATATTCATTTTCCTCCTCAGGTTCGCTTTGGTAGCCACCAGTCTCTTTTTCAAACTCCTCAGCCGCTAGAAGCTTCAGTCCACTATTCACATATGGCTTCTCCACAATATCTGAATCCTCAACAGAATTTGCCTCATCATCTACCCTAATAATGTCTGTCAGTCTACCCCCTTTCTTTTTTACCCTGGAAAAAAGATGTTCAATGTCCTATGACAACAACTAATTGTAGGATTTGAATGCAAATAGGAAAAAAAAAAAGCTTGTCAGTGTGTGTAGTCATTAATATACCTGATGATATCTTTATCCCTTAAAATGCCAGTTGATTCAAATGGTGGTAAGACAAAACCATCCATCTATAAGAGAAATCATATGATTAAATTTAGAACACATCATAAGTAACAGATCCAATCAGCATGAACTAATTTTATCATCAACTGCTTGTTGAGGCAGGGAAAAAAAGTGTACAACAATAATCAAATATTTCAGTAAAATCATATCATGCCAATGAATTCCTTGATAACATACTAAATACAAACTCTAATCCGGCAACTCTTCACATAGCATATATATGATAGATTCACAATGATCAAAGAAAATCAAAAATTTATTTGTTTATCCAACTCTTGGGTAGTGTTAGGGATGTACAAACATGCTGGGCCACGCATGCTGGCCCGGCACAGCACAATTTGGATCGTGCCCAGGCACGATTAGACACGAGCACGATTCAGTTCTTAGCTAATTTATAGACAAAGCAAGAAGCCAAGCCCGGCCCGGCCCGGCACGATTAAGAAGCCCAACCCGGCATGGCACAGCACAGCCCAATAAATAATCAGGCCATGCCGTGCCCAGCACGAAGCACTGTCGGCAAGGATTTTCCATGCCAGGCCAGCACGCACGGCTCGCATGTACATCCCTAGGTCGTGTGGAGCTGTACAAAGAAATTCCGGTGTAATCCACAATATGTTATCGATATGTGCCCCCAATCAGTCACACACTTAGCAATTAAACATGAATGTGTATTCAACGAGACCTGCACATTGCGTCTGTTTGATTATAGACCTAACTCAACGCCCAATACGGATTGCAATTTCTATAACCTACCACGTTTGTAAAACAGGGAAGAAAAAAAAAAGGAAATCTACATGTTCGGAGACCGATTCATATATGTCGAGAGCTCGTCACTAGTACTCGCAGAATCTCTCTGAAGAAAAGTGTGTTTCGGTGTTGCTTCGATTGCTAATGTAATTGGATTTACGATTAGGTCAAGCAAAGAGACTTACAGAAAGCACGACGCCATTAGGACAAGTATCTTCGATCTCGTAAGTTCGAATGAGGTGCGATGCGAGGTCGGAGATGGTTTCTTGTTCCAGTTTGAGGAGAAGCCAACTTCGCTTGAGTCCCTCGGACTTCTGCCATTTGCTGAGGAGATGCCGATCGTCGTAGATGAGACGAAGTCTTACAGTGGCCATGCATAAGGAGAATGGCAACTGGCTGTGTAAAGGTATAAACCCTTGGAGAGTTTGGGGGTTTTACACGTTAGGAGAGGATGATAATTTAGGTTGAGCTTTAAGTTCGGTGACTCCAAATGTAATTATTTAATAACCAGGGATTTCTTTATAGTATTTAAAATATAATATCTATTTAATAAAATATTTAATTTTAAGTGATATTTGAGGTGACTAAAATCACTTAGATGGATCCAAATGCCCCTTCAATTTGATTTCTAAGGTAGGTTGTCGAGTGACCCATCGGATCCGATTAGCCCAACCGTATGACTAGGTGGGTTGGACAAGGGTAAGTTGCTCGTAGGGTCGGACTATCTTGAAATTTAAGGACTAGTTGGTTTTTCAGACCAAGGCTCGAGTTTATGTAGATTGGCTTGGTTTGGCTTGATTTATGTATTACATATAACTACTATTTTTTTTATATAAATATATATAAATATTGTATCATTAATACAAATGTCTTGCTAAAAAGTAAATTATTTGAATTTGTACGGTTGGGCTGAATCAGGTTCGGGATTGATGTATTTTAAAAACATTAGGATCGGACCTACACCTTCGAACCCAAAGGTTAGGCCGGGCAGAGCTCTGACCAACATAAGCAATGTTATGTTAGGGTACAAGCCCAATCCATGCTCATCCATGCCCGGACCATTGCCATCCCTATTTGGTTTGGTGGCTCCAAATGAAATCAATATTTCAATTTCAAGGGGGCATTTAGGTCCAATCACCTAAAATATCACTCCAAATTAAATATTTTTTAAAATGGGCACCATGTTTTAAATCTTACAAAAAGGTTCTTGATTATTAAATACTTATACTTACATTTGGAGCTACCAAACCTTAAATTTTTCCTACTGATTAGGTTCTCTATGGGATTTCGATAATAACATTTGGGGCCACCAAACCTGTATTTTCCCCTACCATCCCAATATGGTTCTAAAGTTGTGTTTTGCCCGGCTTATATAAGTGTTTATTTTAGTTTATAGCTTATTAAAGTATTTTTTAAAATTAAAAGCATGTTTGGTAAATGGGTAAGTGCCTACCCATAAGCAATAGAGGAAGGCTACCCACGAGAAGTTGTTGAGAACAACTTCTCTTGTCAGTGATCACCTATACGAGAAACTATTTCTAAACTTTAATAATATTTTCATAATACTTATTTTACCCCTAGTAAACTTTCATAAGCACTTAAATAAATATTATTTTTAAACTTTAATAATATTTTCATAATAATTATTTTACCCCTAATTTTTTATAAGCACTTTAAGTAAATGTATTTACGAAACCCTATTTTCTTCAAGTAAACAATTTATTGTTGATGTGGATAAGTGCTCTCATTGGGTTACTTATCCAATGAGTGCTTATCCAAAAGCACAAGCCAGGCCAAACGATGCCTAAAACTCAATATTTTTTCAGATTTCGGTTCGATTGAATCATGGTTCAATCCAAAACTAAACCGATCTAGTTTGATTTTGTAATTTCAAAAACCAAAACCGAATCACAGAAACCCAATCTAAGCTGAACTAAAATCTATGGATCAGTTCGGTTTCGTATTAAACCGATCCAAGTTGCCTTTTGGGGGGAGGTGGTCCAGAATATAGAGAAAGAAAACGGTAGGATTATACTGTGTATCACACATACAGAGACACTGAGAAGTATCACAGTAGAACCATCTAACTTAATGTCCTAATATAGACGGAAATACCCTTAACAGAATAAATAATGTCACGCTCTGGCCTAAGAAAATACAAGAGATCGGGATGACAAACCTCTGAATCTCTGATTCGGAATTCTGAAGCTGAAGAAACAGTAGCAACAAAAGCTGGCTTCAGTCCTAAGAGAGCCATGGCAGAGCTCCGACATTCAAGCTCGATCGGAAGCCGAGCTTCGTCATCTCCTTTGAAGCGAGATGAAGATACTTCGCCTCTGATAACCGAAAACCAGCCGGACGACGACGATGGCCACGATCGACACTCCTCCAGAGACCGAGACAGGTCTTTCTGGCTTCAATTTCAAGCAATGTGTCCGTACTTTTCCGATGAAGCTAGGGTTTCTCCGCAGAACTACAGAATCTCTCTTGCCTTACTTTCTCTCGTCATCTTAGCCGGATTGATATACATTCCTTCTATTTGGGATCGATTGGTAAGTTCTTTCTGTATTCATCCCCTTCTGTCTAGGTTTTTGCAATCTTGATCTTATATTTGCATTATCTCGTGTTCTAGATTCAATCTTTACTTCTCCCCTTTTAATTTGTTTATTTCTATTTGATGTGGCTGTTGCATTCGTTTAACTTTATTTTTCTTGAATTTTAACCAACTATTTCCAATTTCTTGCTAATTGGTGCTTTCTTCAGGGGTTGAGAGGTAAATGTTTTTTACTGCCGTAAGGCTGTTTTGTAAATTTGGGAGATTTGGTTGGATGTAGTTAGGGCTTATGTTAGATTGCTATGCCTGACCGTTTTGGTCTTCCAATACTGAAAAGAGCATCTTTCGTTGGTGAATTCCCAGAACACAATTTGCTCAATCCAAAATATGAGTTTTAGAGGATGATATTGTTTCCATGTTCATTTCAAGATCCATTGTTTAAAAATGATACTGGATGGAGGCTTGGAGTACCTAAAATTTCTGTTGGCTAGAAAATTTGGTGTTGCAGAAGTTTACGTATAACATTCTGAAAATTTGGTACCAAGTAATTGATTTTAAAAAGAAGCCAATGCCGTATCAACGATTTCTAATTTATGCTTCTTCAAGTTATTGTTAGGTCACACAGACAAATTCACACTCCCACATACATCAGTTTGTCTTTCTTTCCGTTACATAGTTTATCTAGTGTAGTAGTCAATAATTGTTGAAGCAAACAATTCAATATTCTCTAACAAGAGACGGGGCCACAGAGTGACTGTTTAGAGGCATCCCTTTTGGGGATTTGCTATTTTGGAGGGTGAGAGGTTGGGGGGTGGCGCATGTGTTCCGTTATACCTATTTTGTAAAAAAAAAATTCCAAAGAATTTTGTTATTCATCAAAAAGTTTTATTGAGTACATTTAATAAAGAAAATGATTATTGACCGGACAGACCATTATTCATCAAAAAAAACAATATGCAACTATTGAATCTTTGGTAATGGAGGCATGCTTATTATAATTCATTATTTTCATTATCATTCACTAATTCTTAAATACTCTAGGTGTTCGGCTAAATTATTAGCTTAGCATTGCATCTTTAATTATAATATTGAAACATGAGATTATTGGGATATATCAAATGATTATGACTTGTCCTTACTATCATCATTATTGTCATTTTTATCAATGACAAAGATTTTATTAAAGAATAAGAGATTACAAGAAAGCGAAAAGGTCGCCTAACTAAAATCAAAATGGTCTTCTTCTTATATTGTCATTGTTATTAATTGCTTTTAACTAGCATCATTAATTCCCCATGGGTTTCATTGTAGAATGCTCCATACTTGTGTAGAAAAGACGGCATAGTTCTCCACTGCCCACGTGTAAGTTTTTTGAAGGAACTTATTTTGGTTGCTTCATTCAATGCAAATATGTTTGTGTTGACTTGTGTCATCAATTGTGGGCTTTCGCTTTCCTATTCAAAGGTTAAAGAGCCTACTTCACTTTGGGAGAATCCTTATTCAGCCACCACCTCATGGAAGCCATGTGCCGAACGCCATGATGTTGGGATATCAGGTAATCAAGCATTGTCTTGAATAATTTGTTCTTTTTAACTTAGGTGGAATCAAGTGATAACTTATGTTACTATAATATGTATTTGTGTTGGACCTTATTCATTTTTACACCGGAATTGCTATAAAAAAAAATGCTTAGGTGAATGCAGGGGTGGAGCCAGAAATTTTATTTTGGGAGGGACCAAAATAAATTAAAAAAAGATAAAAACACAAAAAGAAAACTGTATTGCGTTTCACTATTATTGGTTGATGATTTCGATTTGAAGGATCGAAACAAAATTTCGATTGAAAACTTTTTTATTCTTTTAATTAGAAAAATTTCATTAAAAGTATTGAAATTTTGATGATTTCAACAAATAATTTGATTTTTTTTAATTATTATTTTAAGAAAAATTAATTATTTTGGCAATTTTCAAACTTTCTTTATCAAAATTACCCAAAAACTTTTATAGCAAAATTTTAGGATTTCGATTTTGCCTACCTAAATGAAATAAAAAAATCAATGAAATTTAAAACATTGGCATATAATGAATAGGTTGGGCTATAAATGAGCTGAACCGAGCTTTGCCTAGCTCGTCTCGGGCTCGTAAACCTTGAGCAAGGCTCAAGTTTGTTAAAAAATTTTGGGCTCAGGCTCATTAAAATATTTTAGGCTCAAGCTTGGCTCGCAAAAAGCTCGACTCGTAAAAGGCTTAGTTTGTAAAAAAAAAAAAAAAGAACCTTAGCTTAGTTCAAAAAAAATTAATATTAAAATTGATAATAATTATTATACATAACATAGTACATTAACATATATGTTTAATATTAATATATAATATCAGATATAGAAATATAGATGTATAATATCATAAACAAATCAAGTCGAGCCTACCCAAGCTCGGCTCAAGCTCATTAAGTTAATGAGATTTTTTTCTTACTCTGGCTCGGCTTGTGTACCTAATTATAGAGCTGAAGTTCGACTTATATGAGCCGAGCTAGCTTGACTTATTGACAACCCTATAGATAGGTATAAGATTAATTTAAAGAAAAAATGTGTAAAAGTATAATTTTAAAAAGTTAAAATAACATCTATAGGTATAAAATTGTAATTTTATAAAATATATATACAAAATAACAATTATTAAAAAGTTAAAAACGTTGTATTGTAGGGGGGGCCAACATGTAGCGCCACTCCACCCATGGTAGGTGGAGGGGCATACATACACAATGATTTTCCCCCTGGCTCCGCCCCTGGGTGGATGCATTTGTAAAAAGAAAAAATTCATCCACAAATGGAAAAAAAAGTCTAGGCCCTTGTTATATTGCTGAGATTTGATATAGATTGGTTTCTCTTGCTGCAAGAGTTAGAGGCCAGAACCACTTGATGACACAAAGTTTCTGCATATTGATAGAACAATAAAGATTGTGGATCTCAATCATAGAAAAGTAGACAAATAAATAAAACAAAAAGAATCTTAATCTTGATGATCTCTCATTTCAAGGCATCAATTTGTTTTTTTTTTTTTTTTTGATCGGTAAAAGTATCTTGTATTAAAAAGGGCTAAAGGCCAAAAAATATGTACAAAAATATACAAAGTAATAGTATAGTTAGTTATGTGTATCCCATCTCAATCCCCATTTACAGTCAAATTGGGGATATGTACACCCCCTAAATTCAGCAAATTTCGTGTGTCCTTATAGCGGATGTAACAATTTATTAAATTATCAGGAAATTTTATCTAGATTGATCTCACGTTGTGTTATAAAAATTTCCCGGTTTATTATGGCCTTTGAGTTCCTGCCTTCATTTCCTGTGAGATATACCTCCCTGGAAGTCAAAAGTTTATTTGGAAAACAATATTGGGAACAAATTAATGGTTACTTTCTCAAAACTTAGAAGTCCACGCGTGCCTCAGAAGGGAGCAGAGCACCTTACAAGCGGAATTCTATATGTAGTATATTTAACGCCCTTAGTTGTTTAAATTCCTTCCTCAATACTTGAAAGTATAAATGCACATGGAGCGAAAAGAAGCTTTGATGAAGCATGATTCGTTGAGTTTTGCTTGTGTTGGATGTACCCGGACCATGCATTCTGTCTTCTTTGAGACTATAGACTGCATTTTTTATTTGAAAATAAGAGTTCTCCATTCAGTTTTGTCAATATATCTCTGTCAGATTGAAAGAACTTCAAACTACAGGGCATGATAACGGTTAAAAAGAAAAAACAATGGATTTTTCATGTGATTTCTTTTTCAACTTCATTTAGTATGTTTGATGTACAATATTTAGTTTTTTATTCTTTCCTTTTCAATTTTATTTCCTGCCTTTGCTATTCATTTGTTTCTTTCTTTTGTTCAGTAATTTCTGTTTGGCTCTTGCAGATCTACCTCCAGAGAATGAAACAAATGGCTACATATTAATCCATGCTGAGGGAGGTCTTAATCAGCAAAGAATTGCTGTATGATTCCTGTTATGTTGATTTGTAACTTCAGTCATCGTCTCTCTTTTTTGAGATTTTTGATAACAACACAATTAATAACTTATTTTCTTTTCCTCCGTGTTCTCTGAATCTCATGGCTGTCTAAATTTAACTATTTCAAACTATTAATTTTTAATAGATTTATACTATGTAACCAGACAATTCTATTGGTTAGCTTGCCAAGATTTTACCCCTTTATTCTGAAACTAACCTTGCAATGTCACATTGTAACCCATATTTTGAGGCTTATCTAGTCTTTTTATTCAATGTTCCACATCATGTCAGGATTACGTGCCTACATTTTTCCTACTTAGAGAGTATTCCATGTTGAATAAAACGAAAAATAATAAGGTGGATGTCTGGGAAAAAAAGGTAAGACGTTTGAATAAAACTAAAAATAATAAAATATATGTTGAATAAAAAGTTAAGGAAGTGGATATCATTAGAAAGCACTCGATTAGAGTTTTCTATCTGCTCCATGTTTATTGCATGCTGATATATAGATTGAAAGATATTCAGTTCTGAAAATGTTCATACCAAAAAATCCTTATAACTGGGAAGGGTTTTTCTTAATTCATTCTTTAAAACCAACTCTACTAGAGTTTAGATATCTATTAGTTAGACTTATTTAGTAAATTTAAAAAAAAAAAAATTTTTTTTATTATCTAAGTGCAACATTTCACGTGCCAACCGCTAGTTAATAATAACCACACAATTTACTGTTAGCAAACTATCATTTTAATGTGTTGCAATTGTTGGGAATGTGCTAGATTTTTTACTCAATTGTGTTATATTCTATAATCTTTTTTATGATTTCATAAACACTGAAGGGACACCATAACTCATGTCTAGAAATGTGCCTTTTTCTTGGATCACACAAGTGGGATAAAGCCATGCACTGTTTATGGCTATCATGTTTAAGATTGGGGACTCTTTCTGACCTGGAATTGAGATGAAGCATGGTCACCTGAAACTGTAGCTTAAAGGGTAACTATAGTAAAGTTATGTTTCAATTGTAAGGCATATGCTTTATATCTATAATTACCTTTTACATATGAACTATTAGTATATTTATCTCTTTCTGCTTCTTTTCATCTTTGCAAAACTTTTCTTCCTATGGAAAATTTTGTTTTGATGTCTCCCTCTCCAGTTGGAGCTTCAGTTTTTGGTATAATATTTATGATCTGTAATGTAAAAATTGATTTGGTGGTGCAAGTGCTGATAACATCCACCATATGCTCCTTTGGTGCTTCCTTGGATTCTACTTCCTCCTTTTGAATTCTTCACCTGCTTTGATAAGTTTTAATGTTGTATATTTTCTACATTCTAAAAAATCTCCTTTCATGTATTGTTTTATTTTCTTAATATCCAATTTAATATTTTCTTGTGGCGTATGTTATTTGTGAATGATTTGGTATTGGTTAATCAAATAGACAGAGTAAATGTTAAAGTAGATTCATGGAGAAATAACTTGGAATCTTAGTTACGATAAATTCGATTAAGATAGAATATACAGAGTGCAACTTTAGAATGGATATAGTTAGGGGTGAGGACCTGGGTTCAAATTGCTTGACCAACAGAGGCTTAAATAAAAAAAGAAAAGTCCACTGGCAAGCAACCTCCTGTCAACAGATCCAAGTAAAAAAATATATGGATAGGGATGAGGTGATAGTAAGATTTAAGGTTGAGATTTCTGAACGCAGCCTTGTTCTCACTTCCTTAGAGTGGTTTAAGGGAAGGGAGGCTTAAGAGAACGTTGCTGATAGAATTGGAGCTAGGTGGATTGTTTGGGGATACTCTTTGAGATTGTTATGTGATCTATCAATCGCATTCAAATTGAAGGTAAAAGTTTCACATACAAGCTGTAGGACCATCTATGCCTCGTGGAGCAGAATGTAAGGTTCCAAGAAGTGCAATATTTGTAAGATGAGTGTGGTTGAGATGAGGGTGTTAAATGTTAAATGAATTGAAAAACTAGGAAAGATAAGAATGGAAATGACTGCATCTTGGAGACTTTGAAAGAGCTCCAAAGGGGATAAGAGGAAGAAGAGCCTGATGAAATGGCCTAGTCATACGCCATATGGATACCAATTATCATGCTAATGAGAAGGAATGAGTTTGTACAAGTTCAAGGCTTTAAAAGGGCGAGGGGAAGACTAAAGACGATGTGGGTAGGGTTTGTGAAAAGAGCTGTTGAAACAATTTTCAAACTGAATGTGCCTCTTGATAGGTGGAATAATGGAAAAGGATTTTGCTGCCAATCACAATTACTTGGGATAACGGATTGTCAACGAATCAATGAATGAATCAAATTTTGTATATTTACTATCTTAAATTCCTACTTAGATTTTCAGATTATGATCAAAAGAAACATCATTGACTTAGCTGAAGCAACGTTGCCTGGATTATTTACAACAGGAAGAGTTCCTTGTTTGGACTCGTGTTACATTCAACACTCCATATAGTGGGATAAGTATTAGGTTCCTTCTATCTTTTGTTTGTTTGTTTGTTTGATTAATATTATTATTATTATTTTCATATGACGTAATTAACATCTACCTTTGATATAATTTTTTCTGTCTTATCAAATTTTTTTGTGTCGTAATCTTGATTGATATAGGGGTTAATGAAGGAAGTGGATTAGGTATGTCATCCAATTATTGAGGTGGAGGGGTTATTTTTTTGGGGTAGAAGAGGAGGATGTTTGAGAAGGTGGATAGCATTTTTGGAGAGTTCTCTGTGTCTGTGATTCTAAAGAGACTTAAAGGGGAAATTTTCATGATTATTTTGGGGGTTTGTGGACACAAATAGATAACGATTACACTCTCTTTGGGAGGATTTGGAGGGGTAAGGAGAAGGTGGTTGTTCTTGTGGTGTTCTGGAGGGGATTTTAATGTGATTAGATTCTGGACAAAGAGTTTACACTCCTTGAATAATATGAACAACTTCACTGATTTTGTAAATAGAAACAAGCTTCTTGATTTGCCATTGGAGGGTGTAAGGTTCACTTGGTCAAGTAATCAAGCAAGGGTTATCATCACGAAGTTGTATTAGATTTCTGTTTCATTCTTGTTGGGAGGCATGCTTCTCTTTGGCGCATGCTTATTCCTTTCTAGGACCTTCCTAAAAACGTGTTCCCATTATGTTGGAAAGCCAAGATGATTTCAGGAAGACCTCTCCTTTCAAAATTGAGAACTTGTGGTTAAAGGATGTTTCCTTTGTCCTTAAGTCTATTTTTGTTAGGCAAAATTCGAGGGCAAGGAGGCCCTGTTATTTTGAGGTTGTGAACTACCCTGGGTCGGGTGGAACCTAGATAGATCGGGTTGATTGGAGTCGCCACCATCCATCGAGTTCAGGTGTGAATGGTCAACTAGGTAGGTCATTTAGTCTCAAAAAAGACCTAAACAATATGATTTTAATATTGGTCTAACTAGAATGAGTATGGAGGTTTAGTTAAGAGAGTAGGAAGGTGTTAGGCACCCACTCTCTTCCGGTTCTACCGGTTATCTAGTTTAATTCTATTTGGCCAAACTAAATTAAATCCTAAAGTAATAAAAAGAACCTAGAAATAAATAAAGAAAATCTTAAAAATATAAAATATAAAAATTCTTATATGACCTAGGACTTAAGGATCTTTAATTAACCTAACCCTAGAAATAGATAATAATAATAAAATCTAATCTCAAAAAAAAAAAATATTAAAGATAAAAACAAAATCGAAATGCATGAAAACTAATAAATAAAAAAATAATTAATAACCCAAAGATTTAAGAGCCCTAAAAATCTAAAATCACAAACAAAAATTTAATATAATCGTTATTGAAGCATATGAATCTGATTACAAAGAATTTTGAATAAAATCAGATATTTAATGAATCCAATCTAATAAAAAAAATAATAAATAACCCAAAGATTTAAGAGCCCTAAAAATCTAAAATCACAAACAAAAATTTAATATAATCTTTATTGAAGCATATGAATTGGATTACAAAGAATTTTGAATAAAATCAGATATTTAATGAATCCAATCTAATAAAAAAATAATAAATAAAATACCTGTAGCAGCAAGGCTCAACTCCTCTTTGATTTTTGACTTCTTAAGAACTCGGCTTGGCCGACAATAATTGCGGGATCAGAAAAATTCAATTTGGGTTTCTGCAGATTTGCAGATTTTTTTTCTTGAAGGGGTTTGATGGGATTCTTGATGGGATTTTAGCAGGTGTTACGTGCATATTATCCTCAGTTATACATGACATGTGGTATGTGGGGGTCTCACCTACAAGGCTGTGTTTATGTTCTATTAGGAGTCTAGATGCTTAGATGTAGTTACTTTTCAGTTATTAGCCAGTTAAAAATAAGGAGAGAAATTAGGATCTGTATGTGAACGTGGGTTGGTGTCGTAGGCCATGTTGAATAGGTGTAAAGTCCTATATATCTTGCTTTGTTGTTATTTTATGAATTATCAAAAGAAGTTGTTTATCCTAAATCTAAGTGAGGTTTCGACTCTCTCATCCAACGAGCCGAGTGATAGTTATTTAAAATAGGAAGAGGAAAGAAGAAAAAAGTACAGGGATATAGATTCGTTCATATCATTTGGTATCAGAGCCTACGATCTTGACATGGAAGAAGGAACACGCATGTCACGTTTGGAAAATTCTATTGGCCAATTCCGTGAGGAATCTGAGGAAAATAGAAGATTACTCCACGCGATTCAAGAGGAATCTCGGGCACAACGGCAAGTTCTCAATGATATTCTTCAACGAATATCATTCAATGGTAACAACCAAGGTGAGTCATCCGCCAACCAAACAAATAGACATGATGGGGGAACACACACTGGATCTGATAGAGGGATTCAAACTAGAACCACTCGATTAGATTTTCCCCGTTTTGATGGCAGTGGGTTAAAAGATGAGATAAAACTGGCCGTTCAAATGTTTAAACCCATTACTTTATTTGATGCTATTGATTTATCTAAGATACAAGAAGCAAAGATTATGTCCAGAAAAATGTGGGAAAATTATAATCAAAATCTGCCAGCTTCAGATGAGGTTATTGAAAAACCTTTCACACCAGTCATTAAAAGGTTATCTGCTGAAGAGATGACGGAGAGGGGAAACAAAAATCTTTGTTATAATTGTGATGAACGTTACACTATGGGCCATCGTTGCAAAACGCCAAAGTTGTTTATGCTAGAAGAAGCCGAATTAGAAGACGGTGAATTAAAGTTTGATGAGGAGATTAATCAAGACAAACAATCCGATCGTTACCACTTGTTAAAATTTTATTAACCTTGTGGACAAGGTTGTTTCAACAGGGAAGGATTGTTACGTGCATATTATCCTCAGTTATACATGCCATGTGGCATGTGGGGGTCCTACCTACAAGGCTGTGTTTATGTTCTATTAGGAGTCTAGATGCTTAGATATAGTTACTTTTCAGTTATTAGCCAGTTAAAAATAAGGAGAGAAATTAGGATCTGTATGTGAACGTGGGATAGTGTCGTAGGCCATGTTGAACAGTTGTAAAGTCCTCTGTATCTTGCTTTGTTGTTATTTATGAATTATCAAAAGAAGTTGTTTATCCTAAATCTAAGTGAGGTTTCGGCTCTCTCATCTAACGAGCCGAGTGATAGTTATCTAAAATAGGAAGAGGAAAGAAGAAAAAAGTACAGGGATATAGATTCGTTCATATCAGCAGGTTGAACAGGAAGATGGGGTTTTGGTTTTTTTGATTTGGCTGACGTTCGGTTAGGGATAGATGGCCAAGATGAATCAGATTTTTAAGGGGTTTTGATGTTGGTTTAATGGCTGATGAGCAGGTCTTTTACAGGGATATTCTAGGGTATTGCAGGGACTTGAGAGGGTTTCTGGTTTGGGACGAACTAGGGATTTCGGATGGGGTTTTGATCTTAGTTATTACAGAGGGATTTAAATGGAGTTTGCGTGTTGATTTCAAGTGGAGACGAACCGGTTTTTAGAAGGGGATTTTGGCAGGGACGAAGGGTAGATTAAAGGGGGTTCTAGGGATTTTAATCTAGAGTTTTTGATGAGGTTGCTACAGGCCTGTAATGGGGTTTTAGGGCTGGACGAACAGGGGGTTTGCAAGGATTTAGCTAGGGTTTAGATGGGGATTTTTGCAGGTTGAGGTTGAGGTTTTCGATCCGGACAGTAATAGGGTTTGGGTTGGACGAACAAGGAAGGGATTGGGTCAATTGGTAATGGCTGACGAACAGCAAATCTAATAGGGGTTTCGTGTTGAATTCCTAGGGTTTTGATTGGGTTTAGAAGAAGAAAACGTACAGGGAAAAATTTAACCTCTGTTGAACGAAAAACCAGACGAGGTTTTGATTCTTACCTCTTGATTATTTTCTGCCGGATTTCCTCTCCGAATCCTCCATTCTTTTCTTTCAATTTCCTCCTTGCCGATTTCTGAATTTTTTTTCTCCATCTTCCTTTCACCTTGATCGCACCCCATTTTATAGATTTGAATCCCTACGATTTCAACCTTCATCCTCATCCCAATCCCTTATCTTGATTTCTCTTAATCCCCATCCCTTCTTCATTATCCTTAGCCTCAAGTTTGGAACTCTTTCCCTTCCTCTCTGAACCGACTTCATCTTCTTTCCCCCTTTTTTATTTTTTTATTACTTGATCCCTATCCTAATCCTAATCTTAACTCTAATCCTAATTCTAATTTTAATCTAATTTAATTCTAATCCTAATTTAACCACCCTTTTTATTTTTCTTTCTTTTTTTTTTATTATTTGATTTCTCACTTTAATTACTTGAAAACCCACTTAATTAATTTATTAATACCAAAAAATACCCCTCACTCACATCACCAATTTCAGAATTTGACCAAATTATAACCATTCAAAGGATTTTGCATGAAAAGATCAAATCCGGAGTTGAAACATTTTTTTGGTCTCCACAAGTCACAAATTTGACACAAAATGATATTGAGGGCAAAACGGTCTTTTCCCTACGATTTTCAGAAATAGATTTTGGGAAACAATGAAGCGCATGGGATCCACTGAAGGTATTTGGTAACTTCACAGATTTTTGGGATTTCATAGAAATTTGGCTCAAATGGATTTGGGATCGAGAATGGTGATAAGATTGCCAAGGTGCCAAACTCAAGCCTCCAGAAGCTGCGAAGATCAAAAAGCAATTTTTTTTCATGCAAATTAGGGTGTCTACAGAGGTCATATGCACTATTCAGAGTTTGCCCTTACAATATAACTATCCATCACTTTTTGGGCATTTGAATGAGAGGAAAGTGTGGGACTTGTAGGAAAAGTCTTTTCAAAACACCTAACTTTTCTGTCGAAACCCTGTAGAACCTTTCCCTTTAAAAGCATAGGGAAACGTGTTAAAGTTGAGTTGGAATTATTTTCCTTTCCCTTAAAGTCGGCCTAACTGAGTATAGGACATGCTCATTGTATGCCTTCGTGTACATAGGATGTGCCCCTCTTATTATTATTATTATTTTTTAATTTATTATATCTTTAATGGATATTTCTTATCAATGAAAAAAATGTGTAGCAATATTTAGATATTTGTTAACATATATTGTACAAATCATGTAATGTCACATTGTATAATGCACTAATGCTATAATCATATGAAAGTATAATCCTTTTTACCGTCTTGGGAATTAGATATATTCTTCAGCCACATTTCTTCTTTAGGATTGTGGTGTCAGACACTGGCTTTCATACTTGCATCAATGCAACATAGGAGATCTGTGGTTTTTTCATTATGATTCGGCAATCTCCAAATCTTATAACTTTTCTAATCTCCTGTAAGCAAGTTACAAAAACCCAAAATCTTTTGTTAGACCACAATTTAATTCCTTTAGGAGAGAACTCTTTCATTATTCAATGATTGGTAACTATTGGTTGAGCCAGAAGGAGGAGAATCTTGATCCTTCGTAAGGAATTTTACTTTGAGGCTCCATTTCTGAAAGTACTCCCATTGGAGATGAATCTTAATGAGCCTAAGGGGTTCGTGACTATTCATCAAAGCTATCTTGGCATTAAAGACTTGACTCTTGTTACGTGCCACGGGAAACGTCATGGACTTCTATGTAATAGTATTCATAAACTGTTAACGTAGCGGAAGCTTTCTTTATTAAATCTCTTATAGAGCAAGCAAATATATTAAAAGATTGGTTATTTTTACGCAAAAAATATTTTAGTCTGCCTCGTCAGGTTTAGTTACCTGGCATTATGGCCTTTTCTGCCACGTGGAACGATGATGTGGCCAATCCATACCAGTCACCTGACAGGAGATTCTGTGGATAGCCACCTAAACAATATTTTAACATACATAAACCCCGTTAATAGTATTAGATTTTTTCATGTCTATAACAGTTGGCTTTGAATTTTTTTAATATTCTAAACTTTTGTTCAAGGATGGTGTTAGATTTAGGAGAGACCTTTCTGCCATGAGGTAAATGTGTTTGGTACTGACACTTCATATGTGGGCTGGGTCAACTGGAATTCTACATGTCAGTGGGGTTCTCCAAATAAGTTGCCACCTGTGAGATACGTATCTCACCAGGTTTCTTAGCTTCAAATGTGTCACCAGACAGCTCTGGCTCTTTCTTTGGCTACTGAAACCTGCACTGATTGTCCTGATGTAAAGCCTGCTACTGTTTCACTTCAGTTACTGATTATCTTATAGTTCAATTGGAGCAGCACGGGCTATGAAACAAGATCTTTGCTTATCGATATATTTTCTTGCAGATATGTAATGCTGTTGCTGTAGCCAAAATACTGAATGCCACCCTTATTTTGCCATTGTTGAAGCAGGACCAGATCTGGAAAGATCAAACGTGAGATTTTATGACTAAAAACTTCATGGACTTGGTCTGTCTTAATGAACTTCAGTAACTATCTTTTGTGCGGTAATTATATTGTTACACCTGCAGGAAGTTTGAGGACATCTTTGATGTAGATCATTTCATCAACTACTTAAAGGATGATTTGCGAATTGTACGTGACATCCCTGACTGGTTTCCTGAGAAATCAGAGCTATTCACAAGTATAAGGTTTGATACCTCCTTATTTTCTATGGCTTAGAAAAGAGTAAAAATATATGCTACAATGGTGTAATAATCTCTCAAAAATGTGATGATGCTGCTATTTGTTTTCTATGAAATGGTGTACCCTTTTTATTAGTTATTTTCACTCGAGCAGCAGTCAGGTGGTCTATTTTTCCACCATCTGGTTTGGATGTCTGGTGGCTATAGTGGGGTGGGGGGAGATGGATGTGTCTGATAATGTTTTCATTGCTAAGCGACTTCCTCTCAGTTTTATGAAAACTTTCCCTTCAGCATTTGTTAAACTAGTTCATTGCCTATGTACACAGAGAATTAATTGTAATTTTTCACATGTTTTTGCATTTTTCTGTTAAGTATCGAATAGTTTCCAATCCGAGAACCAGATTTGGGAAATGAGAGCTGAGAAAGAACTTTTTACTGCGTTGGAGTAACTGTCCAGATGTGATCAAGTTGTGACTGCAAGAAATGTAGGCACATGCAAGGGAAATAAATATTCATGGTGACTAATGTGTTTCACTGTTTTCTACCTTTTTATGAACAGGAAACAGTCCTCTCCAACATGACTTGTTCCGAAACAGCAAAAAGTTTTAACAACCTTCTGTTCCGTTTTCTAAACAGTAAAGGGAATTTTTTTTTTACATTTGTTCTTCTGTTTATATACTATACTTGAGGGAGGATTTGCTGTTGGAAATATGATATCATTTATTTCTAAAACTTTTTAAAAATGATACAGGACAGGGCAAAGGACCACTGCATTAGAAAATGCACTATTAATTTG
Organism: Pachysandra terminalis; assembly: GCA_031762675.1. NCBI lineage: Eukaryota > Viridiplantae > Streptophyta > Magnoliopsida > Buxales > Buxaceae > Pachysandra > Pachysandra terminalis. Next base: position 14,512,724 of record JAUPMG010000017.1, on the reverse strand, counting down.
AACATCACTGAAAATTTAGTTTTTAGGACTGGGAGGTATATCCGTATATGTCACCAAGAGAGTAGTTTGTATAAAGCAAAATATAGTCTTCTTCATCATCAATATCATCCAAGCCTTATCCATTATTTACAGGGTGAATGGTGGTTCAGAATATTCTCCAAGTTGAGGGACTGCTTCTTAGATCTTCAAATATCTTCAAATGTGTACTGTTCTGTACTGCTTCTTTCACTTAGATGCATACTCATCATCAATCTTGTACTTTTTTTTTTCTTCTATGAAGTGAGAAGGAAAATCGGTCAAAGAAATGAACAATTGAGCTAGAAAAGAAAGCCGAAGTGCTTACCTTTTACTGGATGATATGAACTGACTTTATAACATTAAAGTTGGTTTGTGGGGGTGGGGGTGGTGGTCATAAAATTGGAGTTTTCTTTTTCCTGAATTAGGTTTTGACCTCTTCTCAATTTATTTAAGATGTTTCAGTAATCACTTTACATAGCAGTACAACTGGTTCGAACCTCTTTCTGGTCCTAAACAATTGGATTGTTAACTGAAAACTTAGAATAGCATATTTACTGAGAATGATGACATTGGTTCCTTCATATAATTCTTGATTTGTCTAAGAGATCTTGCATGATGTATTAAGGCGGACAGTGAAAAACATACCAAAGTATGCTCCAGCACAATTCTATATTGACAATGTGCTGCCTCGGA
>JAUPMG010000017.1:14475357-14494202 GCA_031762675.1 Pachysandra terminalis | reverse complement strand
GTATACTGGAGAAAATCAACATTTCGATGTGTTCTTTGGATTCTCTGCTAGGTTTTATTCGAACGGTTTAGTGGCAACTGGATCGATAATTTCAGTCGATGAACTGTTCTTGAATGGCTAGATCCAGCCAATGAAGCTTTCGTCTCACTTACGGAGGCCTCAGATCTTGCTCCTTTTCTCGATGAAACTCAATTAACGAAAGAGTCCACTCTGTTTGTTCCACTTATCGTCCTGCGTGCGCATCATGCGGACGCGTCGATGATCCCGCGGCGGAGTAGAAGATTGCCGGACGCGCTGAAGCAAAAGAAATGGACTCAATTATTCAATAGAGTTCGGGCTGGGTTCGGGCTTATTTTATATGGGTTCAGTTCGGGTTGGACTGGGTTCGGGCTGAGCCCGAACTGGTTGGAACCTGGCCCAACCCGCCCTACTTACAGCCCTAGAGGTAACTGTAATGGCAGAACAATCCAGTTAAATTTTCTAAAGAAATTCGAACATTTAGGTTGTGGTTGGAACCTTGGATTTTGAGAGAAAAGAAAAGAAAATGCTAGAGAAATCACTTTATTCTGTTTGGTTAAAGAAAAAAAGAGATGGGGATAGAGAAAATAAATTAAAAAACTCATTGGAAATCAAAACCTTTCTTCTAAAAAAAGTAGAGATTTTGAAAGCAAAGAAAAGAAAAGAAAAAAAAGACTATTAATACTCTCCAATACTCCAACCTAACCCATGACATCTCTTATCTTTCATTGGTAGTCAATCAACCTAGTTGAAATATATAAGAGGTCAGGAAAGTTGTCGGAAGTCGTCAGAATCTGATTTTCTTTTCTCCATGTCTTATCTTAACCACTGGAAAAGAAATACTAATTATTTCTTTTCTTTTCTTCTAAAGTCCAACATTCTAAACACAGCCATAGAAAAAAATACCGAATATCAAAGAATTAATTTATGAAATTCCATTGTGCAGGTTCTGAAGGAACTTGACCGTCCTATATTATATTCTCTGTCTCCTGGTACCAGTGTGACACCAACAATGGCCAAACAAGTAAGTAGTCTGGTGAACATGTACAGGATAATTGGGGATGATTGGGATTCATGGGGGGACGTTCCTGCTCATTTTAATGTATTAAGGTAAGTCATTGTGTTTGATTCATTTCGAGAGCTTCCTGTTGCGAATTATTAATTTTTTTTTTTTCGGTGTTTAAAGTTTACATGTTCATTAAGCGGGTTTATTTTCTCTTTTGTTTTATAAAAGGCCTTATAGTTAGTTTTGCATCAGGGATTTTGCTGCTGCTGCTGCTATGATAGGAGCCGAAGGCTTGCTTGGGAAGTCATGGCCTGATTTGGATATGCTTGCACTCGGATGGCTTACCGATCCAGGTGATATGACTTGTCTTAATGAGGTGTTTGTCATTGTTTTTAGGATAAATTACATTCACACCCCGTGGGTTTGGCATAATGGCAGCAAATACTCTTCAAACCTTGGCCATCACGAATACTTCCCCTATAGTTTGAAAGTATGTTGTAACAGACCCCTTCCGTTAGTAACGGTCAATAAAGTAACAGAATATTTGCTTTTTGCTTATAACAGCATATTTTAAGCACTAAAATACCCTTATATACCTTGTTTAATGATCTTAAGAACAAAATACGTGCTTATATACCTTGTTTAATGATCTTAAGAACAAAATATGTGATTATATGGAAGAAGAAAGAAGTTTCGTGACAATGAAAAATTGTGAAAACCCCAACTATTTCTTATAATTGTAGGATAAATTAGTAATTTACTTTGCGATCCTTTTAGCATACTTAAACGTAACGATTGAGAGAGGAGTATTATGGTCAAATGCTCAGTTTTTGTTACAGATCGTTAGATACCTCTAATTTGGCCCAATAAGGGTATTGATTTTAATGGCCAAGGTTTGAGGGGTACGTAATTGCCATTATACCAAACCTAAGGGGGTGTCAATGTAACTTACCCTTGTTTTTATCTGTTATTTTTTATGCGTACTGTGTATATTTCTTCAATGGTGTTGATAGGGAGTAGACCTATAACATCACAGTTGAAACATTGTGCTCTGTCAAATTGAGCCATATTTCAGCTCTACATCAATTATAATTCCAAGAACAAAGTTCCAAACGAGGTAGTCCTCTTATATAGGAAAACCTTTTATCAATGGGATATGTTCTCTTAAGAAATCTGTATATGGGCGTATTCGCATTGGACACGTGGCATGATCTAGAGAAATCTCATAATAAGAAGTGAAACTTTGCAAATGACCTAAGCGTCCTTTCCTCAGTAAAGTCTGCATTTGCAAATGGGCTTTGTACGTGTTTCCAAAGAGCAATGGAGACCCAAGGGTCAGGCCTAGCAGGGGATCAATGAGGCTTGTGATTTGGTGGGCGTGGATTGGGAGTTTGCTCCTCTCTTGTCTAAACATATATACCATGAGGGTCCGCCTTCATGGAAATCAATTAAGACAAGAGAAGGGCTAGTGGGCTTGATATGAAAGATCGGATATGTGGGTTGCATCGCCAACGTCCGTAGATGGCAGTCTAATCTATGACGGTTTTGGGGAGTGGGTACCACCTATAAATAGGGGTCACCTTGTCCATTTGAGGGATCGATTCTCTTTGGTACATCCTCCCACTGTCCTTGTCCTTCCTCATCTCCATAGCCCTCTCTATCCTCCTCAGATCTTTGCGGATCCTCCAGCATTCGTAAGATCTGAACCTTTGGATTTGGACACTATAATCTGCGCACACACAAAATTTTAGGCTCTTGGAGCAATCAGTCACATTCTCTGTGGGTGAAGATAAAATTTTTCAATGAAATCATATTCTATTCATGCTTATGCACCAAAGATTTATCATTGTAGGGATACAGAGTTAGCATGAATTTTCAAGGCATAATTTGAGTTTGCGAGGTAAAATTACCTTGCAACATCTTGAAATCCCTGATAATTAGGAGATTTCCTGCATACTAGGTTCAAATCAAGGTCCACACAGGAAATGTAATCTCAATATAGATGAGCAGAGAACTCAGGTATGTGGATGTACTTACTAATGAGTTAATTACTCCTTGCATTTGTAACAATATTGATGTTTTCTAAGCAGTTGACTCTATGCTCAATGGCCAAGTCTCCTTTCATGTTCGGTGGAGATCTGAGGAAGCTTGATGAGGCCACATACAATCTCATAGTAAATCCTACCATACTGGAAATAAATTCTTTTGGCGCAAACAATATGGAGGTATATCACCGTTTTACTCTATTAATCCTTTATCAAAGGGGCTTAAATGTGGTGTATGACAGTATAAGTGTTTCATTTCAGTTTCCTTATATTACTGGTGAGAAAGATCTCAGAATTAGAAACTTGGGGCTTACCGGATCAAGAAGTATGAAGGAAGTGAGTTCATCAAATAGACGTGTTTTGGGTCTCACTAGCTGCGAAGATGACAAGGCAAGAGGTTGGATTACTGAAGCTCTTGACGAAGATCCTGTAAAAGTCAGCTGGAGAGATAACTGGGGAAGTAAACGCATTCCCCCATTTTGCCTGTACAAGAGAAAGCCTCTCTTTGGCATCGTATGGAAGCATTTTCCTCCCAGTGATCCAGTCGTTAAAAATTATTATAATTGTCATTATCATTTTTTGATCACTATTATTTTAAACTCTTTTTTTCTTCTCCCTGTTGTGACGATGATGTAGAGATGAAGAAATGATCTACAAGCAAAAATACCAAGAGGAATTCCATTTATTAGCAACAGAGAGAATGGAGTTCTGCTTGGATGCTTCTCCAAATAGGAAGCTTACATCGCAAGAGCTTATTGCTGGTTCATTGTCATCGTGCAGATGGGATGCCAATCAGGTAGTTTCTTCTTCTAATCTAAGAGATACAATTTTCTTAGTTTCAAATATCTAAGAGATAATTTACTGAATATAATGGCTCCCTTGTATAACAAGCCTTTAAAGCCGCCAGATTTAAAGTTCAACCATTAAATTTAGCTTGCACAATGTGGATTTTTTTTTCCTGTGTGTGTGTGACGTGGAACCCCCGACCCCACTTGGTGGGAACAGGGTAAACCCCGGATATATGACCCCACCCACAAGGACCATATATCAAGTAAGCCTGGGGTCTCGAATCTGGGACCTCCAGTTCCTGAGCTGGAGAGCCTGCCAGTGTGGCTTTCCTGTGTGGGTTAAAATAGAGTATAATAATTGCACAATGTGAATCGCTGAGAATGATCTGCACATGAACAGATTGAAGAAACAATGAGATTAGTTTAACTTGTATTCCTGCGGGCAATCAATACTGATAGAATTTTCAATTTTACGCACTTGAAAGATGCTTGAATCTTGTTCTCTTTAGTTGCAGAATTTTTGCGTTTTTAAATTTACATGAACGAAAGCTAACATGCCTAAACTTGATAGATGTGGAAGTTGCACCTTAATGGAAGTCTGGTAAACAGTTATTCTGGTCTATGTGCAACAGTGACGATGCTCGCAGGTTATAAGCCTTTAGCTGATTTATGCTATACAGAGTATATGAAGCCTAATTTGTGCCAACTAACTAATTGATTCTCCATGCAGAAAATGCTGCTTCTGGTGGAATTCGCTCTTGGATTGCAACCGGAAGAAGAGGTTCGGCTACCTAATAATCCTGATTTCATTTGGCTTAGAAGAATGTCCTTAACTTACCTATTAATAAGTAATAATGTACTTTTGAGAGAAAAAAAAAATTCTAGAGAAAGCACTTTCTCGTGTTTGGTTGGAGAAGGAAAAGTTAGGGATGGATATTTGGAAAGAAAATAACTTGAAATTATTTGCTCTTTTGGGATCAAAATCTTTTTCCCCAAAAAGGTTGCAAAGCACTCTCCAACACTCCAACTTAACACACAGCATATCTTGTATTTTCTTGAAAGTCAATCAACTGTGCCAGAATATATAAGAACTACCCAAACATGCATAAAATACAGAAAAATCTGTATTTCCTTTAAATTCCACAAAGTCCGGCTAACAAAACGAGACCTAAAGCAATCTTCAAGAAATTGGTCATGGTCGTTGGAGATACTATACAAAGATTTGATTATGCTGAGGTTGATGTGAAGATACCAGCAGACTCCCAACCAGTCTTAAGGAACGTTGGAAAATTCAATGAATTTGAATATAATATTTTGGAAATTATTTTTATATTCTCCTAACGGTTGAGAAATTCAATGAATTTGAATAAAATATTTTGAAAATTATTTTTATATCCTCCTAGATGTTGGGAAATTCAATGAATTTGATTAAAATATCTCAAAAATTATTTTTATATCCTCCTAAAAGTTGGAAAATTCAATGAATTTGAATTTAGTATTTTGGAAATTATTTTTATATCCTTCCCATTCAAACCTTATGTCGTTGACATGTAGCACTAGTTTGTTTGGGCTCAAAACGAACCCATCTAAGATATATTTGTCATATCATTCTCCATACAAGAATGTTATAGCCATCCAATTGAACCTTCGAATTGTTAATCATATTAAAAAAATAATAATAATAAAAAAATAATTATCAAATGACATGTTCAACATTTCATTGGACCGAAACATTATATACATCGGTTCAGACCGAGTTGGGATTTTCAGACTGTACAAACTTTAGCCCAAGGTTTTTATTCTCGGGTTCGTAGATTGGACTGGTCTGGGCTGATCCCGATACGGTTCAGTGATCCGGTTCGGATCGGCCGATCCTTGTCTGATCCAAACAGTTTAGATCGTCCTTTAAAAAAAAAATAATTTGGATTGATCGAACCGGTCGCCGGAATGGCTATTTCCATCGCCGGAACGGTACTGGACCGATCCAGGTCGATACCTGTTGGATTGTTTATTTTATAAATTTAAAAAAATAAAATAAAATAAACTTTGGATTGGTTGGATTGGTTGATCCAGTCATTGGACAGGTCCGAATTGGTTAGTCCGTATCGGTATCGATTGGACCGGTCCGATCCAAAGTCACTTGATACAATAGTTATATCGTGGCTTGGGGTTGGACTGGTAATGGCCGATCCCGATACGGACCGGCCGATTCGGATCAGATCGGTCCAACCTTGAAACCCTGCTTTAGCCCGAACCGACCCTGAACTCAACTTCGGATCAGCTCGGTCCAATCCTTGAAACCCTGCTTTAGCCCGAACCGACCCTGAACTCAACTTCAGATTCAAAACTGAATTCGGTCCGAATCCAAACCCCAACTAATTCATGAGTTCGAACTCTTATTCGGATTAGATCGATCCAGCTAGACCAAACTTGCAGCTATTTATGACTTATCAACCCCAAATTATTTGGGACAGATCAAGGTTTAAAGTATCTGGACCAACAATACCAGACGGTTCAGATTCAAAACAAAAATAGATTGTCCATTTTAAAAAAAAATAAAATAAAATTGGATAGGGCGGACCAGTCGTCAGATCGTCAATACTGGTTAGAACTGGTCTATATCGAACCGGTCCAGATTGATACTGGTCTTGACCATCCAATTTATAAATTTAAAAAAAAAAACATTGGATCAGTTGCACCGATTAGACCGATCACTGGATCGATTGGACCAATTAGATCGGTCACTGGTTCGGTTGTACTGGTCAATCTGTCCCAATATGGGTTGGACTGATTCGATCCAGAGCCTCACAAACTATTGTACCGTGGCTTGGGATCGAACCACTCCTGAACGATCCCAGTACCGACCGGGTGATCCATCCGATCCAAAGCCACACGATACAATTATTGAGGTGGGTTAAACTAAGCAGATAACCCGCCCATTGCCATCCCGAGTCACCCATCTTTAGCCACGTGGTAAAAAAGACAAAACAAAAGTGGAGAACTTTTGAACACTCGTAGTGAAAGGATTTGTCTGGAATTGGGGGGACCCCGTACTACCGATGCTTGGCCATGAATGCCTGGCGACTTCGATGTCGACGTCCAACTTTCCTTCGACTAAATAAAGAAACTGAAAGGAAGGAAAAAACTTGGGCCTAATTTTGCCTTTAATAAAAGGCTCTGCGAGCTTCTCTTCTTTATTCATTAACACCAGTAGCTGTGCGCAGTTTAAGTTTCCATTAACACCTGTAGGTGCGCAGTTTAAGTATCCTCCTCTTTCCTACTTCAACTCTCCGAGTACGAATTCCGAACCCTCAGTTTTCTTCTTCTGATTCGATAATATTTTTTTTTTGGACGGAAGTTAATTTGGTTTGATTTGAGTTTCTGATAATGGATTCTGCAACGTTTGGGATGAGAGCTTCTTCTTCGTGTCACGTTACCAGAATATCAAACCCTAACCCTAACCCTAACTCGAAATCCTCTCGTTTGAGGTTTTACATTGAGAAAGAGAGGAATTCGTTTCTCAAGTCATTGAAATGCGTTCATAGTATTGATCCCAATCGTAACGCCTCTTCTTCAATATCATCTTGTTCTTCTTCTTCTTCGTCGTCGTCGTCTTCGATTCCTTTCAATACGAGTTATGGAAACCTTAGCTCTTCGTTTTCCTGCTCGGCGGTGACCGAAACTCCATTGGAGACATCTGAACTTGCTACTGTCTGTAAGCTTCAACGTCTCGTGTCGGAGTTTCAGTCTCTGCCTGAACCGATTGATCGTGTGAAACGGCTTTTGCATTACGCTACTGTTCTTCCTCGATTTGACGAGTCGGCGCGTGTCCCGTTGAATCGAGTCATGGGCTGTACTGCTCAGGTTTGGTTAGATGCGAGCATGGACGACGAGAGCGGGGGGATGAGATTCTCAGCCGATAGCGATTCGGAGATCTCTAAGGGTTTCTGTTCGTGTCTGGTTTGGATTCTCGACGGAGCGTTACCGGAGGAGGTGTTGCAGTTGAAGACGGAGGATTTCACGACGTTGAATGTTGGATTACCTGGTCGAGCTCATTCCAGGATCAATACATGGCATAATGTGTTGATCAGTATGCAGAAGCGGACCAAAGCCCTCGTTGCGGAGAGAGAAGGGAAGCCAGCCGTTGCTCCTTTCCCTTCTCTGGTTGTAACTGCGGATGATATCCGGGCAAAGGGAAGCTATGCCGAAGCTCAGGTGATCAACGCTTTTGCCTTCTCCGGGTCGCCGCTGCTATGTTGCTTATTACTGTCAAAAACTATCTTATTTCTTCGTTTTAAAAAGAAAACTGATGTAGAAACTTGAATTGTATTTTTCTGGTTTAACATGTATTGCTTTCATGATGTGAGGGGGGAAGATGAATTTGTCCTGCAAATATAGACAACAAGAAGTGTGGGGGGGAAGATGAGCTTGTCCTGCAAATATGTATAATAAGAAGCGCTTATTGGGTTTCTATATAACATCTAAATATATTGAAAAATGTGCCAAAACTAAATATTCAATTGATAGAACTAGAATTGTAGAAGGAATGAAACAAATCTGGTTTGATTCAAGGTGGGTAAGATCCTTATTTGTCTGTAACTTTTATGATTGTTAGTTTTTGTACTTGGGAATCATAAAACAATGACTATTTGTATTGATTGACGGCAATTAGAAGATCTAAGATCCCTGAAAACTTCATCAATGATGAATCTGATCACTTATTCGTTACGATTCAAAACTAATGCAACAGGATGTATTTGTGACTTTTTTTCCTAAATTAGTTCATGGAGTGATTGAGAAATCAACCTAGAGCAGTTCCTAAACCTGCTAAGACCGCATTATTGGGTCCCCACCAATCGTTAGATTAGATCAGTGAGGCTCCTTCATCATCAAGTGGTGTACTTTTTTTTTTTTTTTCTGTACAAGATCTATCATAGAATCACTCCTTAAATTTGTTTAATTGTATCTTGAACTTTCTGTTTGATCATTTGGGGAAGATAGTGTTACTGTATAGAGTAATACGAGGAAGGTACTGACTATATTGGGAAAAAAGAGGTTGAGTTCTCATGCTAACCCCTGTGAGTATGCTGAAGCTTCCAGGCGCCATTGAATAGTTCTTTAGTAGCCAGCTCTAATCATATATGATATAGTAAATGATTTGGATATTTTCAAAAATCTTTCCAATGGTAATCTTGTTGGTGAAGTGCAGCTACTGGCATGTTTCCATTTTTTTAATGTTTCTCCACTTTTTCCCAAGCTATTTTTTGATGGATTTCTCTATCACTTGAGCATTCATCATCACGTCTAACATGTCTGATGTGACCAAGGTTTAAAGTTTCAGTTTTGGATCGGGCCCTTCCAAAACCAACACGCATGAATAAGTATCGGATATCGGCTGAAACAATTGAACCATAGAGTGAGTTTCTAAAAGTATCACACGATATCTTTACCAATAACTATCATATGGGCCGCCCCAAAACCGATACGAATTGGGAAACTTAAAACTTGGGTGTGACTCAGCTAAACCTTATGTTTGTAGCTCTGTTTCCTCTGATTCTATGTTGTTGCGTCTCCAATCAAATATGTTGCAATATCATAATTCATAATATAAGCAAACGCAGGGAAGATACCATTATGTTAGAAGAAAACAAGTTAAATTCCCCTTGTTTTGGGTGCCCCCTATGAATGAATTCGCTGCAGCTTCCGCATCTTATTTGCTATTTATTTTCGGCCAGCCACAATCATCTGCTGTAGAGTGTATAGCTTGTCTATCAACTAAAAAAGCATGCGAAAAGTTTTTGGCTAATGAAGTGTGGCTTTTATGTTTAGCACCACAAAATGTTTTTTCACTTCCTCTAAGTTTTCTGTTCTTTGGACTTTAGCACTTGAGCATCTTTTTGATCACTGTCAGTTTGTTACTTGAGAATTTGAAAAACCATTGAGCATGTAACACGTTTGGTGAGAGTAAACAAGATCTTAATTAAGCTTGTTTCTCTGCTAGGCTGATGGAAAAATTTCTAATAATTCTACCACATCTTTAATTAATTTCCTGGCAATTCTAAGTTCCATTATAGTGTAAATGTTTACTTGCAGGCAAGGTTTTTGTTTCCTGATGAATTAAAGGTTCAAGAACTTGTGAATGTGCTAAAGGAAAAGAAAATTGGTATTGTTGCACATTTTTACATGGACCCAGAGGTCCAAGGTGTCTTATCTGCTGCACAGAAAGCGTGGCCTCATATCCGTATATCAGATTCTTTGGTTATGGCAGATGCGGCTGTCAAGATGGCAGAAGCTGGATGTCGATTTATCACTGTCCTGGGTGTAGATTTCATGTCTGAAAATGTGCGTGCAATCCTTGATCAAGCTGGTTTTGGAAAGGTATCTTTCTCCTCATATATCAAATTTTGATACCTCTGCTTATGTCTTTTGTAAATTTCCCCTTCTTTATCTTATGTTCTACCACAAATTTCCCACTCAATATGTGAGATTTCTGTGGTGTTCTATTAGCAAGGTATCCCTCAGTATGCCTATGTCCCTGGAAAGCTAGTGATTTTCCCTAAGATTTGACAAAATTGTTAAAACAAAACGGACATGGAAAGAAGATAAGTATGGGTAACAATGCATAACATAAGAAAGGAAAGAGTATACTATCCAGCAGAGATGAACTTTGAGATCTTTTCTATGAGCATGCTGCTGTAGAAACCAGTGTTTTTCTCACTTGACCCACACCAGTGGAGTAGTTCTATTTAATTCTCTGAGCAGAATTTCAATAATTTTCTGACAGTCAATGTTGTCTCTGTTAGTTCTCTTAGTTAATGCATGAAGCAAATGATTAAAATTGAGTGGTCACTGAAAGCTCGGTACGAGAGTCTCTAATTGCTACTCCATTTGAACAACCATGCTTCTTTGCATGCTCAATTTTGAATACTGAGTAAGATCAGTTAGTAGAGTTACCATTCCTTTGCCAAGTTGCTCCTAAACCTTAGGATCAATGCCCCAACCTTTCTCTCCCAAAAATTGATTTGTATCTTCATATTTCAATAATGTTCATCATTTAACTTTTATCCCTTGGTGGAAGCTGTCTTTAATGTGATTTTTTTTATTTGTCTTCATCCAAAAACTGGTTCTTGGTATGTGGTTAGCTACTTGAGTATTTGGGAGTTTATGTCAATCACTATCATTATATAAGGCCAGAAAAAAGCATATTGTATCTGTTAAATCTTTGTTTTCAGCGTCATGCAAATCAAGTTGCTATGGGACAGGAGACAGCTGTCATGTTTTGTTTGTTGGCAGCATCTTGATGTTGACTGGTTGTGTGCAGGTTGGGGTCTACAGGATGTCAGATGAACGCATTGGTTGCTCATTAGCAGATGCTGCAGCCAATCCTGCATATATGAATTTTCTGAAGGATGCTTCATCTTCACCTCCAGCTTTGCATGTGATCTATATAAACACTTCCCTAGAGACTAAAGCACATGCTCATGAACTTGTGCCAACAATTACCTGTACTTCTTCTAATGTTGTGCCAACCATTCTTCAGGTTGGTATAATTTCTGCCTCTCTTTTGTTCTTCTAAAGATTAATACCTTTTATATGATTTTTATTCTTGTCTGATACTGGATCTATTAAATTCTTTCACCAACCGTTACATAGTTTCAACTGTAGAGTTTTTATGTCAGTCACTGATTCAATTCATTTATTTTATCAGGCATTTGCTCAGATACTGAATTTAAACGTATGGTATGGACCTGATTCCTACATGGGTGCAAACATTGCAGAATTGTTTCAGCAGATGGCTATCATGACAAATGAAGAAATTGCTGAGATACACCCAGGACATGATAGAGACTCCATAAGATCATTAATGCCTCGCCTGCACTATTATCAGGTGATTATTTGTAAATGTTTTATTTATTTATTTATTTTTCCATTTATCGCATTCAAAGAGGCTGTTGGTTGTATTATCATTTGCCCTTATTTGGTTGCTTATTTGACATATTTAGAAATTAGAATGAGGAGTTATATTGTCCTACTGAGATTTCACTTCCAAGCCTGGTCATCTTCTTCCTCTTTTGACCTTGGGTCTCATAACACATTTATTTAGATAGCTAATCATCACAACATTAAATTAGTCTGATCCTTAATGATGTAGTGCAAGATCTGGGTCAGAATATTATAAGAGTCCTTACTTACTTCCCAACTAACTTAATTGTAACTTAGAGTAATGCACCATGAGGTTATTCCCTTTCAGCATTAAGTATTATGTTCTGTGGTGAATAAAATGTAGAATACTCAGCTCACTAGTCATAAGGTTAGCTCTCTAAATTTGTAAAAAAAAATTTCAAGTAAGAGAGCTTCAATTGTGTCTTTTTCAAGGTTATTTGACAAGCTTTGGTTATAATAGATGAACACGGTCCCCACATAGAATATTATGTGTTAATTTGGAGTTGCTGTAGGACATATTCTAAGTGGAATCTTATAGTTGTGATTTGTTCGAGTAGATTTTTCAACCTAAGAGTGGCTAACACAGGTGCAAATCCGCAACTCATATGTGGGATTGAAGGACTTGTCATAGTGTTTTGCATGTGCCCAAAATATCGTGTTGTTAGCTTTATGATGGCGTCTGTTTGTGTAATGTGGGATCCCAGATATGGAAGTTTAAGTCGGCCCTTGTTGATATGGATTCCTGCTTCTCCATGGTTATCTTTTGGAGGTGACATCTTTATTTTGTCTGAAGTTACAAGTTAAACTTTAATTAATTGGTATTGGTGATGATGGGTTTGTGAAAGACCAAATATATTAGAATAAAATGGCAGCTAATACATGAGAACCAATACAACAACCTTTCCAGAGAAATAGGTAGGGAGAGTCTGTCTCAAGACAGCCTAAACTGTCGCGCAGCCGTTCTGCCAAGAGCGTTCCTTCTCAAACGTCACCTATGAATAAGACAAAGAGAAGAGACGAGGGAAAAGAGAATATTGCAATAACTGAAGAGTCAGTTGGAATACGTATCTCAGAGCAAGAAAACCTCAAAAATTCAAATGACTGATTATCCCATTTCTCTCTCAGAGCCTTTACTCACTATTGTCTTCTACCTCTTAATTCTCAGATTCTTCCAATTTCAGAATTCAGATCCTCTTTAATGGAGGAAATAGTTTGCTATTTATAGGGAATTTAACCTTTCAAAAGAGGACAAATGTCACTCAGTCAAGTGTCCAGAGAGGAGCGTATAAATATCCTAATGCATAAAACATATCCTAAATGCCACATGTATTTCAACATGCCTAAGTAATTTCCAGAGAGGGATGAGTCATACGAATCTTCAAAACTTGCTTTGTGATAGGTTGCTTTAGATCTTGAGGAACACATATTGAATGACATGTATTACATGTAATATAGATCTAAAAGCAATATCACCATTATTGCCGCCATTCCAGATAAGACAAAACCCCCTTTAGATAAGTCATACAACAGATATTATAAGTAGCTGAGGTTTTATCATGTGCTGTCCATTATGAGAAATTCGTTTCAATCAACTTTGAGAAGTTACTTTAATGTCATAAATACCTTTCTGAATTCGTATATTTCGAAGGAACTCTCTTTGGTGGCTATCTTCCTTCGAAGGAAATAAAAAATAACTGTATACTTACAAGTGACCAATGTATTATCGAATTACCCATATAGAGAACTCGAAATTGAGTTTCTCATCAGGGAACTCGTTTTTATGATCATTAGTCCCTGTAAAGAAGAGTTTATTTTGAAATCCCTTAAGGTTCATAACTACAGTAACCAATTCGAGTGCCTTCTACTTGAATGAAATCAGAAGTATATATGTTTCCTTGTGAATCCCTTTAAAGTGAAGTGAGATGACGTTTCTCAAAGTTCGTAGGAAGCCTATCTTCAGGAAATACTTTTGGAGATAGCGTGAATTCGACTTCTGAAGCTCTTTCCACTGGGGATTTGCTTTTAGAAGTCAACGTATTCGTCAAAATAGCATTCGAAGTCCATTCCTAAGGATGAAAAAGAGTGACTTCGAACTTTACTTTGTAGTTTGAATGCATTTATAAGTGCATTCGAGAGTAATAATCCATATCTTTGTCCTTGGAAGGGGACAAAATCTTAGTCTTTTTGAGGGTGACAAGCCCTTAGTCTTTTTAGGGTGACTAACCCATGACGAATTGACCATCTTAGGGTGGTTAGCCTCGAATTCACTTTAGTATGAGGGAATATACCTCCTTCGAATTCACCATCTGAAGGTGGTTGGCCTTCGAATTCACCATCTGGAGGTGGTTGACCTTGAGTTTGCCTTCGAATTTGCTTCAGCAGGAGAAAATATACCTACTTCGTGATTCTTTCAAGACAAAACATAAGGTCCTTTGAAGTCTGTGGATATGATCCAAGAATGACTTCTGAGTTAGAAGACATAGAAAGTTCCTTTGAAGGTCTTTCCTTCGAAGATCTTTTTCCAAGTGAAGTACCTTTGTAATGTAAAGGTAATGCAATAAAATCACTCGAAGTCTGTTATAGAGAATGAGTAGATATGACTTAGAGGTTTTATTTGATGTTTTATATGTTTGAGAAATCCATTAGGGGTAGTATACCTCTGTATCTGTCATTCGAGAGAAATAAGGTCCTTCGTAGGAAAGGAGAAATCCTTATTCCTTCGAGTGCTCAGAAAGCAGTATGCCCTAGGAATACAAATCCTTATCCTTTTGAATATTTCAAAAAGGAAGTTAGCTTGTGTTTGTCAAATTTGGGACACGTGGCATTCCCTCACAAGCTGGAATTCGAAAAGGTTGCTTCTCCTAAAAGTTTTTTCCTTTTTGGTGATAAGGACGGTCAGATATCTTTGAGCCGGTTCAAATATCACTTTTTTACCAAACGCTCTAATTAATGTGCAGCAGTTGTTGATAGCTGGCACGTGGGAGACGATTGTTTTGCAGTTACATCTTTATTGAATAATTCAGTGTATGCGGCTACCCAGGATACATGTACACGCTCTTTTAAGATGGTACCACGTGTTTAATGGGATTAATTAACTGGCCTGATCACCAGTATGAACTTGCTGTCTGTTTCCTCGATGAGAATTAATTTCCTTATCCAAATATTAAGATCATTTAATTTTAGATGCTCCAATATATGAATTATTATCTGCTGTTCTATCATGTACCATTTAGTATTTTCATTTGCAGAATATGTTCTTTGTTTATGTGACTGCTACATTTTCTTACTTCGGTGGTCATATGAATTTACTGGACCAGGATGGAACATGCATTGTTCATGATCTCTTCGGACATGAAGTAGTGCAGAAGATACATGAATTATACTGTGATGCCTTTCTAACAGCTCATTTCGAAGTCCCAGGAGAAATGTTCTCCCTGGCAATGGAAGCAAAGAGAAGAGGAATGGGGGTGGTTGGTTCCACCCAAAATATATTGGATTTCATCACGCAGAGGGTTCAAGAGGCTCTGGACAGAAATCATGATGACCACCTTCAGTTTGTGTTGGGAACAGAATCGGGAATGGTTACCTCAATTGTCGCAGCAGTTCGCAGATTATTAAGTTCTGCTCAGTCCTCTTCTGGGAGAGCAAGCATCAATATTGAGATAGTTTTTCCAGTCTCGTCAGATTCATTGTCAACAACATCAAAGAATTCTTCCCATGCAAAAAATTCTGTTGAATCAGATGATGTTATAAAACTCTCTGTTGTTCCTGGAGTAGCAAGTGGGGAAGGGTGCTCCATTCATGGAGGTTGTGCATCATGTCCATACATGAAGGTCAGCATACTCTATTTCATCTTAGTATGTTACCTTCTTGCCTTTCTGTAATTTTAACCTAGTATGCCGCACAATTTTAGGCAGCAACTATTAGCTGCTCGTGCTTAGTACTCACTAAGCTCGCTAGCATGTTGAAGTTGCATAGTATTATGTTGAATCTTCATCAAACTACATACGCACAGGGGAACATGTACACACGTTAAATCTAATTGAAACTGCATGCGATGCTTAAGCACATAACTGCACTAGTATTGCACATCATGACGATGTTAATAGGCCCCCTTATCAAGTTGGATTCAAGGATTTGAAATGTGACCCAATTGGTGGTTTTAGATTCTCGGTGGTCTGGTACTTTGATGATAAGGTTTTGTGAACTCCTAGACATTGACACTTGAATGAGTCCTGTTAATATTGTGTAACATGGTACAGTCTTACATGACACTTGACTGAGTCCTGTTAACCCACACAGGTTAGCTCAACTGGCAGGCACTCCAGATCAGGAACTGGAGGTCCTAGGTTGAGTTCCCAGGCTTACCTGATATATGTATCCAGGGTTTACCCTGTCCCCATTAAGTGGGGTCAGGGGTTCCACGTCACCAAGAAAAAAATAAAAAAATGGTAAAGTCTTGCCGTGATCAGTTTACCTACTATTAGAGAATAAAAAACAAGGATAACTGTCCCTCATGCTAAATATCAATTGGTCATGCAGATTCTCCCAATCTAATATCCAGAAGCTGATTTGTTAGTGGCGTTGCATGCTTGCTGTACTTGTGTGTGTGCGTGCACTTCGAACTTCAGTTGGCATTGGTTGTCCATGATGTCTTTGAATAAGTTTAATGTTTCTATAGTTAGTAGCATGCTCCAGACATTCTGAATTAGTTTAATGGTTCTATGGTGGCTACCGCAATCCCTGTGCAAATCGGCAAAAATAGTAGCATTTTAACATGAGAGTAGTTTCTATGTTTTTTTGCCTGAGCTCTAATACATTTTCTCTTCAAATATGCATTGGGAAAGTGGATTCTCATTTGCCTTTACTTTGCTCTGCCAGATGAACTCTCTTAGCTCACTACTAAAAGTTTGCCACCACCTACCTGATGATAGAAGTATCCTTTTGGCCTATGAAGCCGGAAGATTCAATTTACAAACCCCTTTGGGAAGATCAGTTGCAGATGTTGGATGTGAACCAATTTTGCACATGAGAAATTTCCAGGTCAGTTTCTGTAAATTTTCTGGTTCTGTCAACACCTCTTGGAGCACATCAGCTTTGGATTCTTACAGATTGGAAAATCAATTTTTTTTGGCAGGCTACTAGAAAATTGCCAGAGAAGCTTGTATATCAGATTCTTCATCCATCTGGCAATGGGAGACATGCAGCTTAACAAGCTAAGTTCAGATAAGCTCAGACAAGCTTATGATCTCAAATGTTACATTACAGGTGGTGTTCTCAAGCAAAGTTACTGTTTCAAGTTTGATACTACAGGGCAATTCAAACTGCCACTCTTGCTGATCAAGTTGCTGTTGCGAGATTTGTTGTACTAAATGGTACTCTGTCCTTTGTTTTCTCATCTCACATTTTTGCATTTGCTTCGTTAATGAAGTTTTTTGCTTAAATAATTTTATGTTGCATACTTAAAAGAAAAGAAAGTTAAATTAGTGTTTCATTTTTGTTAAGAATAGGAACTGAATTTAAGCAACAAACTTACTAAAACCATTAGATATTTCTGGGATTTGGTAGAGTTTAAATCACAGGAACTTGGTTTTCTTAGCTTCCATTACCCATGGAGACGTTAAGAGGTCGATGCCTCAACCTGCATCCATCCGTTTATGAAATAGATTGAGATGCAAACCCAAGTTCAAATCAGTCTAATGTCTTTTTTTTTTCCTTTATTATTTATTTAATTATTTCAACCCATCAACAGATACAGGCCTTTTGTTTCTTTGATAGGAAAGATAATTTCATTAATCTATTAAGGTACAGCCAAGTCTTGACCTACGTGCCTAGGGGTAGCCCGGCCCAATAGATCGTGAAATAGAACGTTGTTGTGACAAGTCGGATGCTGTTGATGTGGAAATTGTACTGCTTGATTTGTTTTAAGCTGCCGATTGGGATCGAGCTGCTTAAAGGGACGTAAATCGCATAAGCACGTGACGTCGCGTGTCAGTTATTTTTGCACCGTTTGGAATTGGATAAAGTCTTGTTTGAGCATGTGGGTATCCCAACCATCCGCTTAAACTGTCGCGCGGCCGTTCGGATGCGCTACGCCGATCATCGACAAATATAAAAAAGAAGAAGGGGGGAAGAGCCAATATAGATAACATATAATTTTTTATGTGATTCGACAATATATCTAGTCTACGGGGATTGTCTCATAGGATGTCTTTTCCTCTATTTACGAATACATGGAATACAATGAACACCACAATCATGCGAGGGGATCAAGAAGGAAATAAGAAAGAAAGGGGAGGGAAAGAGATAGAGAAATGGAAGGAAATAGATGTTTCCTTCGGATACAAGAGATCTCAAGTGAGAATATCAAATGCAATCTTCCCTCTTTCTATTCCTTCTGTAGTGTTCTTAATGTGGACCAAGTCAGCAGGCCCAGTTCAATTACTTACATATTTAGGCCCTGGCTTGTTAATTGTGTCATACCCATGGATTCTTTAGCAAACCCAATTATTTGGATCTTTTTTAGGTTAGGATTTTTTTATTATTTGTTAGAGTTTTATTAAAAAAGTAGTTAGATTAGGATTATCTAGAAATTTTGTGTAAAGATTTAAGTGATATAAGATTTCTTATTTTAGAAGCTATTTTAGATGTATTTTGGTAGTTTTAGGTCTCTTCGGCTGTGTTCGGAACCCTGAATTTCAGAAGAAAAGAAAAAAAAGTAAAAAAGAAAGAGAAAAAAAAAAGAAAAAAAAAAAGTACATTACATTAAACTGTTTGGTTGGATAGAGAAAATTTGAGAGAACATTATAAATAAAATGCTTTCTTTTGTTTGATTGTGTAAAGCAAGCCAAAATGAAAAATTAGTCAGTTTTTTCTGTTAGCCATATAAAATAATTGTATAGATTACAACATGCAATCCATGTATACGGTGGTGGTGGTGGTGGTAATGGTGATGGTGGTGGTAGGGTGGTGGTTGTAGTGGGGTGATGCTGGGGGGTGGGGGGTGGGGGTGGTGGTGGTGGTGGTGGTGCTGGTCGTGTGGGG
>JAUPMG010000017.1:14427590-14451635 GCA_031762675.1 Pachysandra terminalis | reverse complement strand
TTGAAGCATGTAAATTTTAGAATTCAAGTATTTGCACATTGTTCAGGTTGGTTTAAGTCCAAATATATGACTCAAGCTATGATTGTGCTTACCAACCCGAATTAACCCAACCCAAATTGCAGCTTGGGTTGGGGTTAGGGTTTGCAAAATAAAATCGGTTTGGTGTTCGGGTTTCATAGTTCGGGTTTCAAATCGGGTTGAGTTGGATTTGGGTTGACCTTCAAGGAGGTTGGGTCAACCCAACCCAAACCGAACTGAGTTACACCCCTAGTTATTAGGATCTACTTATATTTGATGTACTCATTGGCATGGCTATAAATAATTTCAAAGTATAACCCGTTGTACTAGAATTATTTGACTTCCAAAACAATGCTGTTAATAAACTAATGATCAGCATTTCGTTGTTACAGTTAAGATTTAGAACCAGTATGGGATATTCATTTGTATGTAACAAATTTGTTGTTCATGATTGAAAATATCGCATTTTCACTTCTGTTGTCAATTATAGGTGGTAATGAAAACAGTGCACCGGCAGAGCATAAGGTTTCAGCAAGAAAATCAACCTCTACCAACCGTCAAACTTTCTCACAAACTCCAGAGAAGAAATTTGGTGATGCAAAAGGTGTAAATGCTAATACCGTATCGCAAAAATTAGGTAATATACTGCCTTTTCTCCCTTTTAGTTTTACTGTTTACATTGTGGTGAAGATGATGGACAGATTAACTCATATCCCATGATCATGAATGTATTGCTCAACTTATAAATACTCAAATTATAATGAGGAAACCAATAACAGAACTATTACATTTGACATTGTCAATTAATATGATCATGCTGAAATTTACCCAAGTTTGATAGTCCTGTGTTTTTTTCCCTCTTCTTTTATCTCCCCCCCCCCCCCTCGGTTGTGTTCTTGTTAAGTTGGGGGGAGGATCCGTATCCATTTCTATTCCATTTAGTCAGGGTAAGTCGGCGCCTCGGGTCGAAAGCTAAAAACCTCATTCTCGGACTCTTATAGTCCTGGCACGCCTGCACGCATAATCAAATGGCCAAAGAGACGACCAAGGAATTCAGTGGAACAATTTCTGGTCATGAGCCTCCAGAATAGTTCACAGTTTTTCACGTTATTGATTCTTCACTCCAAGACCTTTGGATTAATCTAGTGTTAAGTTTCTAAATAAAACAGTTAAAACTGCCGTAGGTTAATGTCCTATACTCATAATTCTGAAAGTCGCATGAGATGCTAATTGGTGATGTCATGTAGTTGTGAAGAATTATTTTACCTGAAGTTGAGTTTTTTTTTGTTCTTCTTTCCTTCCAAGATGTCTTATCATCAAATTTTTATGTGGAACAAAAATATAGAGATTGATTTCGACAACAATTCCGTTTGCTTGCAGCCAAGCCGAAGGCATCTCCAACTCCTGCTTCTGCAGCAACAGCCGAATCCACCTCACGGGGAAATAATAAGTTCTTCTTGGCCAAATGGTTTGGTTTTGGTTCAAAGTGACAAGTGAAGCTTCACATTATTTTGTTTGTCGTAAATCTGATGCTGCACAAGTGAGAATTAGGAGTACAGAGACCCCAGAAAGTTTGCATTAGCCATGGAATTGTTGCTGCCAAGGTTCAAACAATTGCAGAGTCAGATTTCACCTCGTTTTTCCCTGCAAGACCAAACACCATCTAATTATGTTTGAGGTGATTTTTCATTAATTATTATTATTATTATTATTATTATTATTTTACGGGTGACATGATTGGCTTGAAGTAGCCATTATTGGTATTATTATTCATTACTGATATTACAATCAATAATGGTGGTATTATTATTCATTACTGATATTACAATCAATTCGAAGGTTGGGCCTGTTTCAATCTGGCCCAACCTTCGGGCTCAAAGTGTAAGCCCAGGCCTGAGCCCGATGTATTTAAAATACATCAAGCCTGTGCCCAGTTCAACCCGACCTTACGACTTGAAATGTGTTATTTTTTAAACTATAATGTATTATTATTTTGCTCTTGGATCGCAGGAATTCAAGGGTGGGAATTGGAATTGGTAGGTGTGAATTTCAATTCTTGCGTTTGGATGACCAATTTTCATAGGAATTAGAAGTCACGTGTGTATTCTAATACCACACAATTCCCACAGTTCTTTAGAATTGTAATTCAGAGGGGGAAGGAATGTTTATTGTAATTCTAATGTAGGTGGGAATTTAAAAAAGGGTTAACTCCACCTTCACCACCACGCCACCTTCATCACCACCACCACGCCACCCCACTACCACCACCTCGCCACCTTCACCACCACCACCACGCCACTGCACCCCCACCACCATGCCACCTTCACCACCATCACCACCACACCACCATGCTACTTTCACCACCCCACTACCGCCACCACCACCTCACTACCACCACCACGCCATCTTCAAATGTAATTTCTAGCAACTTATACAGTGTCAACCAAATACCAAAATTGTAACATTTATGAATTTAAAGTCATGCATTTGTAATTCTCATACATATTTGAATTCATGCGTTCCAAACGGACCCTAATAGAATTCGAATCTAGGTTTGGAGGAAAACAATGTGAGCTCTTTACTACTAAACTACAACCACAAAAATAAAAATAATTGAGTACAATTATTGCTGTGACCAAAATTAACTTATTTCGGTCAAATTTTTAGACTTCAATTTCATCCTGCTACATGAACGAAATTTAGAGTGTTACAAATTTCAATAAAAATTGAAACCATTGTCTTTACACTAAGTCCCTAATGCCTAACCAACGGGAGGTGAAAGTAAATAATAAAGAAAAATTTGAAGGGAGATAGTGTTATTTAAAAGAAGATTAGAGAAGGTATCCATAATTTTAGAGTGTGTTTGGTTGGTGGGAAAGTATGCGAAAGGAAAGTAATTAGCTACTTTTCCATGTTTTTTGGGTATTTGAATGATAAGAAAATGTAGGGTCCTCTGGAAAACTCTTTTCTTAACCGTCTTCAATTCCGGTCAAAGAACCTATTTTTTTTCCTTTTAAATCGAGGGGGAAGCATCGGAAAGTAAAGTAATCTCAACTCGTACGCACAGGTTTTTCTTCTCCCTATCTCTTCCATTCATGTCTTTTGCTCTTTGATTTGATTCCCATTAAATTGATCAGAGTTTTATTTGTTGCTTTTGATTATTCGTTGAACTTCTTGTATTTATTATTATTATTTTTTTTTATTTGGTTCGCTATTTGATTGTTTCGGCTTGAACGCCCATTAGATTGACCAAAGTTTTATTTTGATATTACTTTTAATTATCCATGAATTCCAGATGGGCTTTCTTGAATTTGTTTGTTTGTTTTTTTTTTTTCTTTTTGATTTGGTTATCTGATCGTTTTGGCTTCAAAGTTTAGATTCGTTAGGTTTTGTTGGTGTGGTTAATCAATTGATTAAAATTTACTTTTCTTTCTATTTTTTAATAGAGAACCGATTGATTGAAAAACCAAATCTAAATCTCCATACATCCATTACTCCAACATAGTGAGGATCAGTTTCATCTTTATATAGCCTAGTGATGAATTAGTTCTTGTCTTTCGCCATCCTGCTTTCAAGAGATAGAAATTCAATTGAATTGAAGGCAATATCCAGAACAATGGGATTGCGGGGTATATCTTGCAATGGTGGTGAGAGAATCGTCCTCCGTGTTGTCCTTGAACTATATCTTCACGTTTGGGTCTATTGTCTTCTAAACTATCGGAGCAAGTTCTAGCATGGTTAACTCTCCAGGGTTCCCCAGATTTAATGGCCTCACATGTTCTCCTTCCATCAACCCTTTTAGTCTACCTTTTCATATACACACACATACTCAGATGTTATTACATACATACAATTAAAAGATTGGATATATTTTTAACATTTTATAACTTTCCTTTTCTATGCAATTTTTCTGCATCCAAACACTATAATCTACATTTTCAATCAAAATCGTTTTTCGTTGATAACCAAACAACATGAAAAAAAGTAAGTTTAATTTCATTTCCTTTACCTTACTTTCCGCACTACTTTTCGACCATCCAAACACTCCTTAAAGAGAAAAATAATATATGGATAAAGACTAACTCAATCGCGTGAATTGAGAGTTAATGATCTGTCCCCTCTCTCTCCAATAAGACACTATCCCTCTTAAACTAAAGTCTTTCTCTCTCTCTTTTGTTGTTTCGCGCGATGGGATCTTATTGGTTGGGAATTGTTACCCTAAGTGCGCTGCATTTACTGACGTTAGTTCCAGATCGCGTCGCCGGTGGTTCCACCACTCCTTGCGAATTTCCGGCAATCTTCAACTTCGGAGACTCAAACTCTGATACCGGTGGCCTGTCTGCGGCATTCGGACAAGCACCTCCACCCAATGGGGAGTCCTACTTCCACGCTCCTGCTGGACGCTTTTCCGATGGCCGTCTCATCATCGATTTTATAGGTAACTCCCTCTCTCTCTCTCTCTCGATTTTCGAACACGTCCAATGTTTTTCATTTCAAAGTTCAAACTTCAAACGGCTATAAACACAACTACAACCATCTTTCTTTCGTAAAAGGAATATTCCGGCGTCTGTTTATACCTTTACCTAGATTCAAATCATCTAATGTCCTCGTAAAAGGAAAGCAAGAGGGGATAATGTTTTTAAGAATAGAATTTTAACTTATATTGATGAAAGGTGAGTCAGACATGTTTATTTTTTATTTGTTTTTGTTTTTGTCTTTCGAGATAATGATTCAAATCATCTAAGGTCTTTTTTAAAAAAATAAATAAATAAATAATAGTTCAATAAGTAAAAGACACAAACATGAAATCACACAAATTTATGAATTTTTTTTTTAAATTAAAAATAAATGATGTTAGCAAGTATATGAGTCAGGTCAGGTTTATTTCTGTTGTTTATTGACCTACTGTTCATTTTTTTTTCTTATTGGTAAGAAATAGTATTCCTTCTTTTCTTATGAGACGGACCTTAAAATGATTTGAATCCTATAAGAAAACCTTAAACCTTGGCTCTGTATGAATTATCATAATACAAAGGAAAAATAATTTTTCAATGCGTTTCTGGATATCTGAAAAGTGTGAGTCCCATAGAAAATATTTCAGTTTAGAGTTGGTAATTTTCAATCCAACCAAAAAAGCTTGTTCGCGTGTTTGTGTTTAAGTTTTCAACTCGCAAATAAACGGTCGGATTTGGGTTAACCCATCAGTGTACGTTTTACTTAGTACACCTTAATATATATATACACATATATACATAATGTAAGGGATATGATAGTTTTTTTTCACATTTTCTCTTTTCCTTTTCTCTCTTATATCTCTTATATAATAGAGTTTGGGTGCTAGAGGCTGGAGCATTAGAGAAGTAAAGTAGAATATTGAACTGAATGTTGCATTGTCATTGTTTACATGAGATTAAATATGATTATAGAAACAAAATGAGTATTAAATTACAATATCATTGCAACTTGTAATCAGGTTTATTATACAAGACATTATTAGATAAGATATTTAAAAATAAATAATAATTTTTTTTTAGTAAAATTAAACGGGTCAAGATGGGTCAAATGGGTTAAGGTGGGTTGGGTGTGTTTGATTACCTCGACCCATTAGTGCTGTTAGTGTTAGTGTAGGGGTGGTTTAGTGGTGATGTTAAAAGTATGTTAGAAAATTAGTTGAGAAAGTAATATTTTGGAAAGTGAAATTTAATTTTTCTGGAAGTTGTTTGGTTGTATAAGAAAAATTTATAACTGACAAAAAATTTTGATTTTGATGTTTGGTTAGTAAGAAAGAACGAGAAAAGTTTTTTATCTATCCATTTTACCCTTTATTGTCCACGTGCATCAAGAAGGAAGCTTTGACAGTGAAAGCTAAGATGGAAAACATGTTTCTCTCCTCACTTTTTCATTTTCATTTTTCACAAATTATTTTTTTTATCGAAAAACAAAAAGAGCTTTTATTTTTATTTTTTACAGTCAAAAAATTGAATAAAATAGAAGTGGCAATTGGGCGGGTTTGGGTTTGGGTTGGGTTGATAGGGGGTAACGACTTAGCACTCAACCCAAATTGGCTTCCATCTCAATTGAAGTATTTTCTGCCACTAGTCTACATGGCAGAAAATAATTTGCTAGTGGTAATCATAGAATTTTTTTCCTCTCATAACCGCTAATTATCTAGTTTAAAAATATATGAAGAGACAAAATTATCCCTATAAATATTTGACAACCTTTCCTAATTCGAGATCAGTTTTGAGAGAGAGTTAGTTTTTGTCACACTTTGCCAGACAACTCTCCCTTTGTACTATGTATATATATATGTTCTCTTTTACAAATTACAATTTTCATTGTCACACAATTTTGAATAATAAAATGACAAAAATGTCTTTACCTAATGTTTTGTGAGTAGTTTTGTGAATAGTCACCAAGAGTAATATTACTGATCGACGGGAACCTAAATCAACGAGTTACCGTATCCCTTCTCTAGAAGAACTAAAGAGTAAGACTGGTGGACCGTCTAACACCGGTCGAACCAGGCTAAAGAAAATAGTGGGTCAAAGTGTTAGAGATTCTCAAACTCCTAAGACTCTAATTGAGATTATGACTGAACCTTTTGCAGGCTGTCTACGTACCCAAATAGGGATCAAGTCTGACGTAGTTCAAGGTTTAGTAATTTTGATAGAGGTCTCACCCTTTGTGATTTCTCCTCTCTTTTTTCATCATCTGTGAATGAGGGAAGTGAGCTAGTATTTATAGCTTTTGGATGGGAATTAACTGCAGTTAGAATTCCCAACTACCTTTTCTGACGGTAGTTAAAGCGCTCACCTGGGGTAGTACGCATTATGTACCCTTCTCTTAGGTGGACCAATCACAAGTCATTTGGATAATTACAGGTTTGTCACTGAGAAACCGTGACACGACCTATAACCCCAATACAACCAAGTGTTGGCAAGCCTCACGACCCCTCGATATGGGCGTTGGCGATCAGTAAATATTCGTGGTAATGAAAGTTGTTTAACCTTGACGTCATCGAGACCTTCTAGTCTTTATGCCATCGAGGCTACTAGTCTTAGTACTTTCGAGACCCTCAAACCTTAGTACTTTCGAGACTGTGTGACATTCTACGTCGTCGAGGTTCCTTCTAGATAGAGGTAGTATTTCCTTCTACGTCTTAGAACATGGCTTTAGACGAAGGTAGTATCACCTTCTACGTCATCGAGTTTCGCTATAGACAGAGAAAGTATAGCCTACGACGTCATCAAACATCGCTCTAGACGGAGGATGTATCACCTACGACGTCATCGAACATCGCGCTAAACGGAGGAAGTATTGCCTACGACGTCGTCGAGCATCGCTCTAGACGGAGGTAGTATCGTCTACGACATCATCGAGCATCGCTCTAAACGGAGGAAGTATTGCCTACGATGTCGTTGAGCATCGCTCTAGACGGATGATATATCGTCTACGATGTCACGAGCATCGCTTTAGACGGAGGAAGTATCGCCTACAACGTCATCAAGCATCGCTCTAGACGGAGGAAGTATTGCCTACGTCGTCGTTGAGCATCACTCTAGACAAAGGATGTATTGCTTACAATGTCATCTAGCATCGCTTTAGACGGAGGATGTATCGCCTACGACGTTTTCGAGCATTGCTCTAGACGGAGGAAGTATCGACGTCTTACATCTTCTAGGGTTGTCTCTCCCTTTAGGTATAAATTCATATCGATTTGTCGACGTCTTACATCATCCAGGGATGTCTCTCCCCTTAGGTGTAAATTCATGTCGTCGTGTCGACGTCTTACATCGTCCAGAGATGTCTCTCCCCTTATGTGTAAATTCATATCGACGTGTTGACATCTTACATCGCCCAAAGTTGTCTCTCCCTTTAGGTGTAAATTCATATTGACGTGTTCACCGAGACGCATCTCTTTGGTGAACGTGAGAAACACCTCTAAAGCTCTCAAGAATCCAAGGGGTTGTACTATCGCAGGTGAGGGCCCTCGAATATGACTTGAGAGGATGTCCCATTATAAGTGGGACTCTCAAGAACCCGAAGGGTTATCCCATCGTAGGTGGGCACCCTCAAGTATGACTATAGAGGTATTTCTGCATTCGTATCCTGTTGTAAATGGGTCTGGTATCCCGTTGTGGAGTACCTGTTGATATTAGCTTCATTGCATATTCATTGTAAGTGTTGATTATCCTGTGATTTATGTAATAAAAATGGTCATCACGGTAGCGCACTACCTTCTCCTTATATCTATGTCTTGGTCGTATATTTGTTAAACCGATTCCTCGAACTGACCGGAGTTCTTCCTTAGAAAGTTTCCGAGAGTTATACCCATAAATATCAGTGGAGATCTTGCTACGTGTCAATCATAGTCCTAACATGTGGCGGCCTATTATTGGGCTATTTGCCATTGCCATTTTTCATATCTACACCTAGCTTGACTAATTACATCTGGGAATCCATACCTCAGCGGAGAGTTTTGGATTACCATATCTCAGCGCTTACCTGGACTCGGTGGGCTCCAACTTCACACATGGCGCCAATTTTGCAACCGCTGGTTCAACCATCAGACCCCAAAACACTACTATCTCTCAGAGTGGCTACAGCCCGGTTTCCTTAGACGTGCAGTTCATTCAGTACAGCGATTTTCGTAAAAGATCGAACGTGATTCGTGCACGAGGTAAATACGATCTCACCACAACCGTCAGATTACATCACGTCTCTGTGATCTACGACTTACATTCTGATGCGATGGGACCAATTTATTTTTCTTTGACATTCAGGTGGAGTTTTTCGGGGATTGCTACCTGACGATGAGGATTTTTCTCGTGCATTGTACACCTTTGATATTGGTCAGAACGATCTCACCGCCGGTTACAAACCTAATATGTCAACGGAGCAAGTTAAGGCATACGTTCCTGATGTACTGGATCAGTTCACCGGGGTCGTAAAGGTAATCATACTTTCTCCACCATCAACATATTCAAAGGAAAATTATACTTTGACCCCTAAGATTTTTGACAATTACATTTAGACCTCATAAGGTTTTTAAATTATAATGACACTCTTATTCAGAAACCTTAAAAAGTTCAGTCAACTAACGACACTGAATCATTGACTGATATACCCTTTATAAAGGATTGAATAACTTTTAGATAAAATAGATAAATTTTAAGTCTAAAATATTCCTCTTAGTCTCTGGACTAAAGAGTCATTTATGATCTAACGTCACATTTGAATCATTCATCAAAGAGGAAAAAAATATAAACACATTAAAAAATTGATGAATAACAGTTTATAAGGGATATATTAGTTAATAACTCAATGTTGTTAGTTGACCGACCCCTTTATATTTCCAATGAAAAGTGTCATTATAATTTCAAAACCTTAAGAAGTCTAACTATAATTATTAGAAACTTTAGGGGTCAAAATATAATTTTTCATATATCCAATGCTTGTCATCCACACATAATTTATGTTTATATAATCATACGGTTTATAATTAACACAGAAAATATACGATCAAGGAGGAAGATGGTTTTGGATACACAATACGGGTCACGTAGGTTGTTTACCGTACGTTTTGGATCGGTTTCTCGTCACAGCGGCTCACGTGGACAGATTCGGTTGCGCGACTCCGTTCAATGACGTGGCTCAATTTTTCAACAGTAAATTAAAGGAAGCTGTGTCAGAACTTCGAAGAGATCTCCAATCAGCCACGATCGCCTATGTCGATGTATATTCGGTGAAATACTGGTGAAATACTACCTCATCACTGAATCAAAATCCCATGGTAATCCTTTCTTCACAAAGAGAATTTAGGGGAAATTACACTGACTTTGAGGTTTTTGACAATTGTAATTATCCTCCTTCAATTTTTTGAAATTATAATGACACCCTTTGCCATGAACTTTAAGGAGTCGATTAATTAACAACACTGAGTCATTGACTAATATACTCCTTATAAATCGTTTTTCATCGATCGTTTTAAATAACTCTTTAATCGATGGATTAAGAAGGATATTTTTTAGACCTAAAGTTTATCTACTTTATCTAAGGCATTTAATTTTTTGGAAGGAGTATATCAGTCAATGACTCAATATCGTTAATTGACGACCCCTTTAAGTTTTTCATAAAAGGTATCATCGTAGTTTCAAAAATCTGAGCGGATTTAATTATAATTATCAAAAACCTCAGGAGTCAAAGTATAATTTTCCAAAGAATTCATACTCTTTAGGCTTGTCTCGAGTTGACCGTTTGACTTTTTGACTTTTCTAGGATTCGAGCACCCTCTTGTGGCCTGTTGCGGGCACGGTGGGAAGTATAATTACAACAGATTTGTTAAATGTGGCGGGAAGATTAAGGTGAACGGGAAAGAAATTTTAATCGCCAACTCCTGTAAAGATCCGTCGGTCCGGGTTAACTGAGATGGGACCCATTTTACCGAGGCAGCTACAAGTGGATCTTTAATCAAATCGTGGACGGGTCTTTTTCCGACCCCTCAACTCCATTCAAGATGGCTTGTCATAGGACGGAGATTCACTGAACCATTTTACTTGTAATCTTTTTTTTTAGAAGGATCCTAAATCACAGCTGGTCCGGACCGGTTACCAAAAGAGGCTGTTAACTAGAATTTAATTATTTCAGCTTAAAAATCAAGTAATACCTGAATTATTCTGATCACCAAAAAAAAATAATAATAATAATTGAATTAGTTTAAACCATCTGATTTTCATTTTATGTTAATTATAAAATCGAAATGATTATTAATATTCAAATATATACATTAAGATGAATTATTCTAAATAGTTTTTGCTTGGTGTGGAAAAGTGTGAAAAGCACTGGATAAAAACTTTTCAATAACTGCATTTTTAATCAAATTGATAAATAGACTAGAAGACATTTACTTGAAAAATTCTCATATATTAAAAAAAAGTTTTAGGCCGCGTTTGACAATGCTTAATTAAGTGCTTATTTTAACTTTTAACTTATCAAAGCACTTTTTAAGTTATAAGTACGTTTGGAATCGTTGAACAGGTAAGTTTCTATCAGTAAGCAAAAGTAGTAATCAAATGCGCAGATTTGCGCAGCCTTAATTCTTTAGAAAAGGAATTATCGGAAGGATAAAATAAAAATAAACAATTATTCCTACATTATCTTAATTGAAAAATCTAGTAAACATAACTTAACAAACAAAATTAAAATATTAAGTCATAAGGGAAGTCAACACCAATAATGTCACTTATAATATTGTACTATAAATAAATTAAAAAAAATAAAAAACATTATCCCTATAATAACAAAGAAATATATATATATATATATATATATATATATATATAATCTACAAAAACTTGAATATAAGGTTGAGGGAAGAAGCCCCATTAAAGTATTCAATTCAAACTTCTCAATTTGAGCTCAAAACCAGAATTAGAGACAAAAATGAATAAAAAAACCAAGGAACATATTCATGTGAACTGCAATCTGAACATACCTAAAGCTTCCAAAACTTGTGCTTTCATCACCATCACTTCTTGAGGTCTTTCTTCCCTTCCATTCACATACAACTTGTATACTAGATACAGACATTTAGTCATTAATTCCAAAAATTGAAATTAAAAAAAAAATGTAATATCAGCTGTATATGAAAAAATATATTTATAAAATAAAAATCCATACACAAGGAGTGATTTAAAAAAAAAAAATAATAATATCCCATCTGTCAAGATCAGAGAAGAATATGAGGAATGGAGATGCCTCTGGATTGGATATTATCGGTTATATAATGTATGATCCAATCTGTCCTGTCCAATCATGTCCATTTATTCAATCCAAGCTGCTACTAACTTCCAATCTTTCTCTTGAGGTCCACTTCCTTCTTCTCCCATGTGAAAGCCACCCAATTTCTCTCTGTGAGAGGAGAAATCCATATCTTCATCATCTTCATCAACTCCAATTTCTTTGGTGATGATAATAGCAAAACCAATACACACTCTATCAGTCATTCAACCTTCCAAGCATAGAGAAACAAGCAAAACCCACATGATCCACCTGTGTTATCTCCCTCAAATGAAGTAGAGCTTCCTGCCTGAGACAACAATGGTGTTGATGTCAATGAAGATGACGGCGTCGAATTCGATGACGAAACTGGCTTGAATATGAAAAGTGCATTCCTTAAGCCAGGGCTAAACAGCCAGTCATGGACATCCCAATAGACTTCTACTTTGGTTTTATTAACATAGATGGATTCATTACCTCTAAACTTCCATTGAAGGTGCTTGACATGAATGGCCATGTCCCCATCTATCCTTATCTCCATTTCTGGATCAATCCCTCCAAAATTACTGTTCTTACTGTTGTTGTTGTTGCATTCAATTGAGATTTCATGAAACCTCCCCTTTTCATGGAATTTAACTCTGGTGGAGAATTTCTTCTTACCAAATATATGTTCCTTCCTAGAGACCAAGATGGGTTCGACGAGCGCCGGCCGGGATCCTGTCTTTCTATAAGCATCTTTCTTTAGATCACCAGCAAGTAAAACAACCTCCTCGTCGCAGACTACGGCGACATAGTAATCCGACTGTGGCTCGGTCTCGCCATTGAATTTGGTGGCCTTGAGGTCCCAGAAGACGTCGACGGCCTTACCTTCAACTATAAAGCGCTTCGACCCTTGTTTCCTCCAGAAGTACCATGGTTTGAGCTCCACCTTGCAGCTGTACTGACTGTCTCCTTCCGGTCCTTCCACCGATACAGATAGGCCGTGCAGTAACAAATTCTTGCACCATGTAATGGTTATCAGACGGCACTGACCACCAATCTTTGTCCGGTAGACTGACATGAAGACACTCTGGCCTGACCTGGTCACTGCGGCCGGGTCATCCGTCGCCTTATCTCCTGATGAAAAGCAAGAAGGGATCCCAATTGGATCTTGCATCATATACCCAATTGAAAAATAAGAAGAATGATCAATATATCAAATCACAAAAGATCGATCATCGGCCGAATTGAATCAAAGCAGAAACAATTAGCCAGCCAATGAAAGGATGAATACTATGGAATGGACTGAACTGGGTTGGACTGGAACTGCTTAGGTAGTTGATAAGAGAGAGAGTGAGAAAGATCTTACCCACAAGATCCACTCAGATGATGACAGAGGGGGTTCTTGGAAGCATTTATCATCTAGTAATAAACAATACCCAATATCCAAACTGGCAATTAGAAGGCAGATGAGTGAGAATCAGGGAAGAAAAATATTTTTATAATCACTTATCTGTAAGCTTGTGTTAGCCTTTTGAAATGGTTTGCTTTTATCAATTATCTTTTTCTGTTTGCTGTTTTGTTCTTTCTTTTTCTAATACATCACTTTCCAATCGAAGGTGGCTTGGCTTCTGTTATCATTTTCATCACTACGAAAGTACATTTTTCTATACATAGTAAAAACCAGAGACGACTCTTTTCACTAGATTTTTTGCAGGGAGAGTCCTTGGAGACAGGAGAGCTTATGGGTACTGTAAAAAAGGAGACTGGTCAAAGTAAAATTAAAAAACAGAAAAAGGGTTATGGTCTCCTTTATTACTATGTGGGGTTTGAACTTTTAACTTTTCTCTTGGGATGTTGCATAAAAGTAGATTGGGAGAGGAATCTAAGGGTGGTAGTTGCAGAAAAGTGTTGACTGAAAAAGGAAAAATAAAACTAAAAGCACCACAGATGTTCAGGGATTATATGTCAACAGAAGATGAGTAACATGTATTTGTTCATAAAAGTTTGGTGGTTCTCTCAAATCAGTGATCATGAAATTCAGATAATGATCCTTCAATGTTGGTTGTTTCAAATACAAAATATGAAGCAATACATTTTTGTTTATACACCACTATTTGTTGTTATATGGAGATTGATGCTACTGAGGCATTCGGGAAGTACTGATGATCCAACCAGCAACGTCGCCGGTCGAGTTGGGATCTAGGGGTATAATAGTAATTTCACTTTTAATTATGTTTAGCCCTTTTTAGCCCTAACTACAGGGTATTTATCATACTTTTCGTGGCTGCTCTCTGTAACACTTTTTTTCTGAGCTTTGGAGAATACTAGAATCTGGTGTGCATCCGTGGACGTACTATTTGTCGAACCACTTTTCGTGGCTGCTCTCTGTAACACTTTTTTCTGAGGTTTGGAGAATACTAGAATCTGGTGTGCATTCGTGGACGTAGGCACTATTTGCCGAACCGCGTAAATCTGTATCATGTGTGCTTGATTTGTTCTTCATCTCGATTATCTTTCTTTCTTAACACTATAAAATTGCCTTTATAACTTGTTCAATTTTGAAGAATAAAGGGAAGTAGATAAGAATGGCGGGTCCAGTTTAACCTATACTTAGGACGTGTTTGGAGTTGCCTTCTTGAAAGGAGAAGCGATTCCTTTACAAATGATTCTTATGAAGCGCTTCATGAGAATTGCTTTAGAAGAGTAGATGACGTTTGGAAAACATACACTAAAAAAACGCTTCTTAGTCAAGAAGTGTTTTTAGCTATATTGAGGTTGTTTGGCAAGAATAACTTGTAAAGCACTTTAATATGATAATATTATTATGTTGACAATTACTTGAAAAGTAATTAGACATCACCAACATTATATATACTCACAATTTTATATAGGCTTATAGAGAAAATAAATCATCTAAATTAATTACCTTTTATATCATTGGTTAGCTTATTTAATTTTGATCCTTGATAGTTTTTTATTATTATATTTGTTTTCTCACTTTGGACGGTTTCTTACTAATTACTATTTTGGAATTGTTTATTATTATTTTTTTTTCTCACTTTGAACCGTTTCTTACTATTTATTATTTTGGAAAACTTCTTTAAGAATCCTAAACTTATTTCCTTTTTTAGTTCCTAAAATCTCTTTAAAATCTTTATTACTAATCTTATTATCTTGTTTCGATAAGCTACTAACTATAAAATACCATGCAATTATCTAATTAGTTACAAAAATCATAAAAATATTATCCAGTAGAAAGTAGAGAGACAGAGAAAGCAGGAAGGGAAAAAGAAAAAAAAAAGGTCGTAGTACATATGAAAGGATTGTGTTGTGTGTAGGGAGTGTATCATGACATTTACAGGTGATGATCAACTAGGGAGTTACAGCTCACTCGCAAAATCTAACAACCGCGAGGATGACTAAAATAGATGGAGTTTGATTGATCCACGAAGTCAACTGTTGCATCGGAAGTGTTTTAAATCAACGATCATCACAGTGATGTCATCCATACTACCCCTTGTCGCAGCAAGATTCACAAGCTCCTTACAAGCTGCCACAAGCCTCGTAGAAGTTGAACGCTTCTCATAGCGTATGTTCTCTTGATTTGGACATTGGGTATTTACTTTATGTTGCTTGATCAAGGAAATCTTTGGCGATGGAGGGGGACGTTGGTTTTCGCAAGCAAAGTCGATTTCATTTACTTTCAATAGGTCAACCGTCATTTTGCAACTGTTGCTCTCTTCATTGGAAGACCGAGTCTTCATCACTTTCTTTTGCTTGACAAATGAAATCCTTGGTGAGTTTTCGCTACCCAATTCTTCTTCATTTTGTTTCAATGCAAAGACTGTTCTCCTATGGCTTCTGACATTTTCACTAGGAGACTGAATCTTCACTTTCTGTTGCTTGACCAATGAAATCCTCCGTGACTTCGATGGGGGACTTGTGTTCTCGCAGTCAGATTCATCTTCGTTTCCATTCTGAAGATCAACTGTGAATTTCACTTCGTTTTCGACCAAATAGAGGCGCATTGCGGTATCAACAGCTTCCTGATTACTCACCTAAGAAAAAGAATAAACAAAATATTCAAATTCAAAATTACTAACAAAATACAAAAGAAATTATATTCGAGTGATATTAAGAAAATAAATACTGCCAAACATCTGAAATTACTTGGACTGGAATCATCAACCAATATGGTTTCCTTCTGCTTACCTTTTCCCACAGTCCATCGGACGCTAAGACAAGAAATTCCATGTCATGAATCAAAGGTAGGATCCTGGTGTCAGGCTCAGCCATGACCCAGTCCTTCAAATGAGAATCTCCAATGCTTCTGGAAACAGAAAGTACCCCATGAACCCTCCAAGCTCCCCGGTGATACTCCACATATCCTCCCTACACCAACAACATCAAAAGAAGCCATCAAAGTCAATTCCAGATCCTCCATACAACACCACTGAGTTAGAATAAATAACAACAAAAACCTTATTTTCTATTCTTTCCCGTTCATCCTCTCGTCCAGCTCGATGATCTAGTGTAAGTGCTTCGGCCACACCACCTCTACAGAGAACTGCTCTACAATCTCCTAAATTTGAAACAACAATGTCTTTCCCATCAACCAGTGCTGTTACACAGCAGGCACCACTGCTCAACGCCTGCAAGTATTTCCTCATAATTAAACCCACACTTCTACAAATAAAAAAGAAACACATAAAGTTTATTGTATTCAAAGGCTGTCTATAAAGTAATCCAAAAGGCCAAAAAGGGATTTGAACCTGTGTGAATTTAAAATCGTTAAATTTAAAATGGTCGCACTACTCGAACATTGCAATTGGATTTTCTCATCAACTGGAAAACCTGTAACACTCAGTTCTGCTTTCATTTGATTTTAAATAAGATTCAAATCTACACAAGCTCAACATATTTGAATTTAGATTGGTTAACTTTGCAAACTTTATGAACAGTATATTTGTACTATCTTATTTCAAGAGTCATTGATGCTATTATTTCATATTATCTATACACCCAAACCTGTTTACAAACCATTCATATAGATTTGTTTAGTGTTAAAATCTTTTGGGCATGGGACTATTTTCCCATTTATGGTCATAAATATAAAGATTCAAACAAATAAATGTAATGTAAATTTCAAAGAGCAATTTTGGGATCAACAGCTGCTGGTTTATGATTTTCTTGTGGAATGCATTTGACATGGTGGACTAGTCCTAATCTGTCTGCAACATTTGGTTCGACTATTGACTGATTAATCCAGCACGCTCTGAGCTAACTTGTTGTATATTAGTATATTACAAGTCAATGAAACTATACTCATCTATTTATTTATTCTGTATTATAATGTGTCCTTTTCTGATATCTAAAAAGTTTGATCTCACATTAGAACTTTTGTAGAGGATCAGTTCGATTCAAAGAAATAAATTTCAGAACAAAGCTGTTTGATTCCAAATATCAGATTGAGCTCCCAATCTAAGCGGGTATCCTAGGCTTTAAAAATTGCTCGTTGTTTATGTGACTTATGATCCATATCTTTCTCAAACTATAACTAGATGCAGCTTTTGTATACCAGGAACATAGAAGACTAGAAAACTTTGTGTTGATCAGGATCAAGCAATAATAATAAACACAGTAAACCAAAGATCAAAACAATGCACACAGATATATGTGGTTCGGCAAAGCCTACGTCCACGGGAGAGAAAAGTTTCCACTATGTCAAAAAACGAAGTAGGGTCACAACTTATACTCCTACCCGATATATAGGGCAAATCCCCAAATATACCCTTACCGTACCATAGGGGCTCCGCCCCCGCACCCCCCAAATCCATGGTACTAACCCGCGTAACGAGTTACCCATGACCCAGGGAGGGACCTCTCCCCATGGGGCCCCCCCTCAGGTCCCTTCCCCTTGGATCTTGAGATTAGTGAATATGAGCCACCCACTACCTCTGACGGTTTGAGACTGAAAAGCATACAAAAATAGGTTCACATTTGGTATAAATTGCCGAATATTCGTCAAGTAAACAAAATTTATGAACATAAATAAGTAACATTGAACAATACGGTCATTTCAGACACTATACAATTAAATGAAAATTTTCATATCAAGACATTGAACACTGTTTAAGTATGAAAATTTAAATGAGCTTTTTTGTTACAAATTAACGTAATTTGGTTATGCTGTTCCTGCCATATCATGAGAAATTTGAGAATGTCAAATTTAGGAAATAGTTAAATTTAGTATAATTTTTTACCTTCTTCAAGAACTCCTGGTCTGTTCTTAGATACGCGGCTTTAATTGCATCGTCCTTCCCCATATCACCACGACAATTGTTCAGCATTTCAAATATATTTTTGTGCAAGTTCTCTGCAACAAACTCTGCTGCTTTTCTACCTCCATGTCCATCATAAACCCCGAAAAAGCCCTACATTATACCACAACATCAGCAACAGCAACAGCCTTGATTAAAACATTTGATCTTGGTTATATAGTCATCTTCCCAAGAACCAAGAAAACCCCATTGGATTAATGGTTTCCAAGATCTTCCCAGATCTCACCACCATCAAATCAAATCAAAAAAAAAAAAAACTTGGATGGCTGAAACCCCCATCAAGAATTTCCGAATACTCAATCAATGGAAAATAATGAGAAACATAAAGAACAAAATGTAACAAACAAAGGGGAAACAAGAAGTAGATTCTTTCTTCTTCTTTTTTCTTTCTAAATCCCGGAATTCCTTCTGTGAGAAAATAAAGTATTTTACCTTGTTGGGATCCCCATGTAAACCTGAAACAATCTTGTGAGTATCTTCCATGAACTTCTTCTTTCCTTTCCTGGAGAAGACCCCAACTCCGACCCCATCAAAACCGCCGGCGTCAGTTTCTGCAATACTGTCCGTCTGAACTTCTCGTAAGACCTGGGGGATCTCAATCTTGAGGGGTCTTTTTCTCTTCCAAGGATAACACGAAATAGTAGTAGTAGTAGTCGCCATGGAAGAAACTGGAGATGAAACTAAGGACTCCATGGAGTTTCTTTTCTCTGCCAAAAACAAGAAATCCTTGCGGTTGAGTTGACCCAATTTAGCATCAAAATCACTCTGCATTGGTTTCTTACTCGTTTGTATCTGAATTAGTTAGGATTGCAGCTGATAAGATATGAGAGAGAGAGAGAGAGAGAGAGAGAGAGAGAGAGAGAGAGAGAGCCGTTAGGGTTTTGGGTCAAAAAGCTTGACGAAGCGAGGAGGGAGAAAAATTCAAAAGTAGAAAGGACTGGAGCGGCAAAATCGCGGATCCGTTATGCTCTCGAAACTACCGCTCTATCCGAAGAATCCGCGCCTGGATATTTTCAGTACGAGTCGTGATGAGGTCACCTAGGTCCCCCTTTGATGACGTTTTTTTGAAATCCTAAAAACAGATGCTAAGGCTGTGTTTGAACCAGGTTGTATTTTTGGATAAGCACTCATTGGATAAGTGACTCAATGAAAGCACTTACCCAAAGCAGCAATAAGTTGCTTACTTGAAGTAAATAGCGTTTGATAAGTACATTTTATTTAAGTGCTCATGAAGAAAAAAGGTATTATATAAATATTACTAAGGTTTTGAAATTGCTTACCACATAAGTGATGAGGAGCTGCGGGGTAGCATTCGCCTACTGTTCATGGGTAAGCACTTTACCTTTACTTGAATATAGGGGTGTCAACGGTTCAGTTTGGTTCGGTTTAGAGTTCAAACTTAAACCAAACCGACTTTGAAGTGAGCAATCCAAAAACCGAACCAAACTGAAACTCAAATAAAAAACCAAACCGAATTTTTTTGACTAAACCGTAAACCGAACCAAATCGGTTAGACGAAAAAAATATTACTTATTATTATTATCTTTTAAAAATTAATAATAAAAATAAAATTTATTATTTAAACAGGTTAGACCAAAGGAAAACCGATCTGGTTAACCTTCAAAGGTCAGACCAATATTGGTGGTCTACCTCTCACAATACCACTCCTATTTTATAGCACATCGGTTGGGCGATGTGGAACAATATACAGCAATAATGGGGCGCGTGCAGCAGTACCTGCACGGGGCGCTCGCGGCAGCCCTTGCGCGGGGCGCTACTTCACGCCCCTGCTACTTCGGTTAGTTTATCGGTTTAGTTCGATTTGGTTATCAGTTTAGGTAAGTTCGGTTATTTCGGTTCGGTTT
The DNA here is from genome assembly GCA_031762675.1 of Pachysandra terminalis. Taxonomy (NCBI): domain Eukaryota; kingdom Viridiplantae; phylum Streptophyta; class Magnoliopsida; order Buxales; family Buxaceae; genus Pachysandra; species Pachysandra terminalis. Next base: position 14,431,648 of record JAUPMG010000017.1, on the reverse strand, counting down.
TCGGTTTAGTTTGGTTAAATAAAGGTCTAAACCATAAACTAAACCGAATTAATTCGATTTGTCATTTCTTAAACCATAACCGAACCGAAAATATAAATAATCGAATCAAACCGGTTTTTTTCGGTTCAGTTTATTCAGTTTGCGGTTTTAACCGAACCAATTGACACCCCTACTTGACTGTAATACAAAACCACAACAGATATAAGTGGAATATAAAAAAACACAAGGGGTTTGTCTACAGTTGTCAAAATATAAGGGGGTGTAAGTAAAATTAACCCTTAAAAAATTTTGGACTCACGCTCGGTTAATCTCATTAAAATATTTTAGGCTCAGGCATGGCTCGCAAAACCTCGACTCACAAACAACTCGCTCGCAAAAAAGTTGATAATTATTATATGTAAAATATATTAACATGTATGTTTAATATTAATATATATTATAAGATTTAAGAGTATGGATGTATTATCCCATATACAAACTAAGCGAGGCCTACTTAAGCTTGGTTCAAGCTAGTTAAAATAATCAGCTTTTTTCTAGGGCCTAGGTTCAGCTTGTGAGTCTAACTATAGAGTTCAAGCTCAACTCATACAAGTCGAGCCGAGCCGGAGCTTGACTCTAAGACCTATGGACGATGCGTCCAAATTCTTGCCGTTATCCTAAGTAGGACTGTTAATGAGACAAGCTAGCTCGGACTTGAACTCGGGCTCGGCTCGTACTAGCTGAGCTTGACCTCTATAATTATGCTCGGGAGCCAAGCTTGAGCTCGAAAAAGCCTAGGTTCAGCTTGTGAGTCTAACTATAGAGTTCAAGCTCAACTCATACAAGTCGAGCCGAGCCGGAGCTCGACTCTAAGACCTATGGACGATGCGTCCAAATTCTTGCCGTTATCCTAAGTAGGACCGTTAATGAGACAAGCTAGCTCGGACTTGAACTCGGGCTCGGCTCGTACTAGCTGAGCTTGACCTCTATAATTAGGCTCGCGAGCCAAGCTTGAGCTCGAAAAAGCTCATTATCTTAACGAGTTTGAGCAGAGCTTGGGTAGGTTCGGTTCGGTAAAGCTCGGCTTGGCTTTTATACGAGATTATACATCTACATTCCTATATCTTAGATTGTATACTGATATCAAATATGCATTTTAATAAATTATGTTATAGATAATAATAATCATCAACTATAATATTAATGTATTTGTACTAATACAAATTTTTTTTATGAATCGAGCTTTTTATAAACCCAATTTTTTGCGAGCTGAGCTTTAACAAGTCTGAACCACTCAAGGTTTACGAGCCCGAATCGAATTGGACAAAACTTGGCTCGGGGCGACTTGTTTACAGCCCTAGTCCCAAGTGCTACCTTCACCGATGAACTTTACTTCCCTATTTCTCTTCATCGGTGGGTCGGCTTTTTAACATTGAAGTCGACCTCATCCTGCCCGACCCAATACCTTTGCAATACCCATCGCCATCGGCACATAACCCAATTTTGGGTATAGGCAAAAAGGCTTTAATCTCCATGAGAAAATCAGAGAGAAAAACTAAACATATTTAAAAAAATAAAAGGGTAAATGGCACTTATACCCCTTAGTTATCTGACTCTAGCAGACAAACCTGTGTTTTCTGAAATGGCAATGATACCTTCGGTCACACACCGTTAAAACGGAAAATAGCGCAATTACTATATTACTCTCGTAATAATTTATTTATTTAAATAAAAAATAAACTCATTTATCGAAAGATAACTTTAATCCTTATTATTAAACTAATTGGTTTTTACTCTCTTTATTTTTTATCTGCAAGTTTTAACCTAACTCTCCTGCATTATCGCAGGAGCTGGCATCGGTGATTTGTCAACGAAGGATTCCGGAAGATATCTTCATCACCGGAATCACTGTACCATTTGTTTGAGTTATAATCCATTGTGTTTGATTCCATGATGATCGTGGTGAAATTTTGAGAGTTTGTGTTGATCAGGTATTTATTGAATAAGAAATCAATTTTTGATTGTATTGAATGTTTTCGATTTTTTCTACTGATTAGTTTTTCTTTTGATTTGAGTGGATTCTCTGGTATTTGAGTTTCAATTGTTGATGCTTTGAATCTATAAGTTTCTGTTCAGATTCATGGAAATGGGAACGAGGACAGGTGAGGGAAACAGAGTAGTTGAGGAATCTGATAAATTTGATCTCCAAGAGAGAGAGATGGGTTCGAAGGTGAAGGGTGTTGGGAATATTAGTAGCAAGGATTTGTTTATCAGAGCTGATATGTTTGATATGAAAAAACTAGATATCGAGCTGGAGAAACGCTTGAGGGTTTGGTCAGGAAACACAGAAACCCATAGACCCAAGGAAGAGTGGGAGATTGATTTATCCAAAATTGGATATAAGCAATGTCATAGCAAATGGAACTTATGGTACTGTTTACCGAGGTGTTTATGATGGTCAAGATGTTGCAGGTAATTGCTTTGTTCTCCTGTCTTGCTTCTTTCCTCTATATTAAGTTATTTGTCATGTTTTAGTTTGATCTTGTCTTGAAATTGAATAATTTGATGCCAATTCTTGATAGACATAGCGGTGGTTCAACTGTTTTCCCTTCTTTCCACTGTAAAATTCTCCTATGCTTTTGTTATCCTTTCTGGAGCTACAGACTTTTAAGTTTTAAGTGGCAAGACTATATAACCTGGAAGAGAAAATTAAATGAAGCAAGGGCAAGTGCTGCTGCACTCAAGGCCGGTATCAACGGAATGAGAGGTGAAAAGAAGCCACCGATGAGCAAATGGAGGGCTATTTATTGGATGAATCTCTTCATTTTTACTTGAGATCCTCTATTTTCTTGGTTGTGGTGGACGTGTATGATCTTTAATTCCTTGTAAACGCTGTATAAGATATACATGAAATTCTATCGTGTGTGCAGTGCACCACCAAATGGAGTCTTGAATTTTGGCTGTGCATGGCCATGGTGACTTGTAAATCTAGAACCATTTTTGAGAAACTTTAAAAGGAGACCTTTCATTAAGTCTACTAATCTTTCTTAGTTCCCTGTCTCCCAGAGATAAAGCTGTTCTAATGTGATCCTGTCTCCTAAGAGAGGTTTGTGCTCTTATCAATTCACTATTTAAAGAAATATTAAGTCTGAGATTATTCCAAGGCCCAATTTGAACCTATTTATTACAACCCTAGTTGAATGAGTTGAAAAGCAAATGGAGTATTTTGAATGATATTAATAAATTTTGGGTTTAGCACAACCAGTAAAGAGGATGTACCTCAAATGGTAGAGAGCTGGCTCTGCATGCGAGAGGTATAGGGTTTGTTCCCCTGCAGGGTTTGTTCCCCTGCATCTCAAAGTTTATTGTCTTTTGAGTCTTATTTCGGGATATTGAGAACTAAATCCTAGAGAATTTACTAAAAAGAGATTAAGGGTGTAATTGAAATTAAAATTTGTAAGAAGATGGGTGAAAAGATCATTTTGTATTTTAAAGCACAAAATTGTCTAATAATCAATTATTTTGGCTGACATCAGCATAGATTGTAACGATTACTTAACAGAAGAGGTGTGTATGTTGGTGATGACGGATTTGTAAAACAATAAAATGTATTAAGGGGAACCAATTACAATCATCTACTAGAGAGTAAGGTAGGAAGTCTGTCTCAAGACAGTCTAAACCGTCGCGTAGCCATTCTGTCAAGAGCGTTCCTTGTCAATATTTAACTGTAGAGAAGACAAGAGAAAGGGATAGAAGGAAAGGACGTTGCAATAACTGAGGAAGGATTAATGAATGCAGTCACAGAGCAATAAAACCTCACAGGTTTGAAGATTTATCCTTCTCTTTCAATCTCTTTACTCACTGACGTTTCAAGGTTGTGAAATCTGGTTTTTAATTTAGGTTTTTGATCCTCTTCAATGGAGGATGGGGACTGGTATTTGTAGAGAGTTTTCTACTCTCAGTAGGACAAGTGTCACTCGGCCAAGCGTTTTACAGTGAAAACCCTCGAGTGCTAAGAGTGACACGTGGTCATGAAAAATATCTTGAGGGATGCGTGTATTCTAACACGTCTAAGTCAC